>MU190869.1:4100-27692 GCA_016904865.1 Pissodes strobi
GAGTGTTTTATTTAACTAGACCGAGGAAATAAAGGTGTAGTTCACATGTACTATGTATGGATGGATAGTTTTTACCGGTTCTTCTAATTTTGTAGCAGTGTTCCGAAGTAAATATTAGAAAACTTAAAAGTGGTTATATAAAATTCATTTATATACATTTCAAGTAGTAATGAATATCACCGTTGGCTGTAGTAAATTATCCTGTAGCGTGTGAACTTTTAAATAAAACAGTTTATTCGCCGGCGTTTATTTGTTAGTATCAAGAAACATTCATATACTTACACTGCGTCAACAAACAATATTTTTTATTTTTATACCTAAACACAAGACTAAACATAAATAATAGTATAATGAAACAAATTGTTTTAATTTCCACTTATATCAACTTGAACTTGACATATGTTTCGACACACTATCTCTTCTTAAAAAGTTTGCTTTAAAGTGTTTATAATAATAACAGCACTATAGTGCGCCAAGCGAGTGAACCTTAACGACGACTGAAGGAGGTAGAGGACTAGCACGTAAAAAATCTTGCCTTCCCATAGGCGCACGAGGTTATTCTTACCATATTATTATTGATAATATTGATTAGTTTGAGACGTTAAAATTAATTACAGTTTTTTTTTATATTACAGTCTTATAGTACAAAATATGTCATATAATAATACCTCATTTTTGTAATAAGGATAGTATTCTATGATATTTGTTGTATATATTACATAAATATGTTGTAGTAATAAGTAGAGTTCGTTTCCCGAAGGTTTTGTATTTACGTAATTGATGACGTCGCTTAATTTGGAAAAAAACGGTTTATCGTAGCTAATTCATATAAATTCTCTAGCATTCAATTTTTGTATTAAAAGTTAGGCAATATTGAAGCAAGTATGTTCCAAAACGCTCTTTATAAAACGTTCGGAATTGTTTTGTAATAAACATTTCAATTTAGAGAGTTCAGTTAAGAGAGTTATCCGAAATATATAAAAATTAGTTAACCGCGTATAATAATCACCAAATGCAAGAAAAATATAAGAAAGGTTAAAAATCTTCAAAGATATCATCAAATTGAGGGTCTGATGATATATAAGTTGTGTCGATTTTGAAAATTTTCTTTTTTTTCGCTAGAAAAGGGGTGTCCTATAGAGTAGCTTAAGCCAAAAAAATCGGAAGATTCGCCACATTTGAGCCGAAAAAATATCCGCGTTTTGAGCCTTAATTGCCCTAGAAAAGCAAACTTCCACTATGACTTTCCCAGGTGTAACGTGAAAATATCGAAATTATAACGTGAAAATAATGAAATTTTAGTAACCGACACCGGGGGCCTGGCACAGTGTTTCCAAAAGTTGCACATTTTCTTATGGGGAATAACAGTGTTTGTTTACTATTTAAGTATATTTAATATTCCACTTCACGCATGACCCTCCGCTCGCTTCGGGGACACAACCAAACAAAACTAACCCAAGGCATGCCGGAAATAAAAAAAAAAATCGAACTTTGTCAGTCGAAAATGCAAATATTATTTAGTTTGTTTTTCCTCATTTAGGCATGTCTTGGGTTAGTTTGGGTTAGGTTTATTTGGTTACGCCCCCGGAAAGAGCGGAGAGCCATGTATGAAGTGAAATATTTGACGAATATATACATACAAAGGAATAGTGTAATCGAATGAGTGTCCCTTTTATTCCGATGAATGAATGCAAATGCACATTGAAAACTCATCCAAGCAGCCACGTTTACCATACGGCGGGCAATGATATCATTATGGCAGGATCGACCATCCCTTCATCTTCATTCAATCAGACTACTGGGTCTCGGTCAACAGCAATATGTCCTGGCATGACCACGTTGCTAACGTCGCAACATCAGCCTCCCAGAAGCTTGGTACGCTATTTCGCAACAAAAAATTTATACACCGCAGCAGTTGCTCTTGCTTTACAAAGCGCAAATAAGACCGGGCTTAGAATATTGCTCACACACCTAAGTTCATTATATATTGCTCGAACAAGTGCACTAAATACTGCAGGACAATGGTTTTCCTCTAATAAACTCAAACTTAATGAAGACAAAACCCAAAACTTAATAGTTTCACTCAGAAAAGAAACTGTGCCTACCGGTCCAGTTAAACTGTTGGGCATTCATGTTGATTACAAGCTGACTTGGGTATCACATGGAACACCTCTCCAGTAAACTCTCTCAAAACCTTTATCTACTCCGCCAATTGAGAAAAAGTGTTTCAAAGGAGATGCTGTGGTATGGCTTACTTTCCATTTTTTCAAACTCACTTACAATATGGAGTATTAGTATGGGGTCATTGTGGTAACCAGTTAGCTGTTTTTCGACTTCAAAAGGCAGCAGTTCGAGTTATATCTGGTCTGAACAACCGAGCTCATTGTAAACCACTATTCAAGGAAAATAGAATTCTTACTTTAACCTCTCTTTATATTTTTGAGTGACTCATGTATGTTAAAAAGAACATCTCTAAATATAATTTTCATGTACATACACATACTCATATGACTCGTTTTAGAAACAACATTGATACAGACTATCTAAGGTTGAACAGGTCAGCAAATGGTTGGAATTTTTATGGTCCAAAATTTTATAATAAATTACCTGATAATTATTGATAAGGCATACTATGAGATATAGGAATTTACAAATGACCAAATAATTTTCTAAATATAATGTATGTATAATGTCCTCTTTTTATGTTTTCGTTTATACTACCCTAGACTGAATCTTGTGTGTAATCTAGTTCTTAGTGATTATTTTTTTTTAATTGTGGAGATGATTCTATATTGTATTTAATATTAATAGTATTATGTATTATATAACGTGTGTAAGAACTTTTGTATGTTTTGAACACAAATAAATTTGAATTTGAATTTGAAACAGCTGGGGTGCCACGCCAGAGCACACCCTAAAGCTACTGCATTCCGTTCAGAAGAGAGTTGTGCGTCTCGTCGGTGACCCGGAGTTGACCCGGAATCTGGATAGTCTGAAACATCGCAAACATGTGACCGAGAAATCCCTGTTTTACAGATACTTTTACGGCAGATGTTCCCAGGAGTTGGCCCGCCTTATCCCGCCCCTGACAACGCCTGTCAGACAGACGATAGACGGCAAGAGCGCACCGGTTCGTCGTACAACTGGAAACACTTAGAATATCGATTTACAAGAACTCCTTTGTCTGGCGCACTGCATCACTGTGGAACTCCCAGGACGCATATTCGGATGTAACAAGCAAGATGTCCATTCGGCTATACCGAACGTTTCTTCATATGTGACGTGCATGACAGCATTTAGTCGGATGTCGTGACTGTTACATAGAATCAACAAATAAGTCGTCAATTATTTAAACACTTCATGCATGGCCCTCCGCTCGCTTCGCTCTCTATACGGGGGCTCAACAAATAGAAACTAACCAGGTGCTAACCAAAATTAACCCAAAATTTTTATTTATTATTACTTTTATTTTGGGTTAGTTTTGGTTAGCACTTGGTTAGTTTCTGTTTGTCGAGCCCCCATAGCGAGCGAAGTGAGCGGAGGGCCATGCATGAAGGCTTAAAATAATTGATGACTTATTTGTTGATTCTATGTAACAGTCACGACATCTGACTAAATGCTATCGTGCACGTCACATATGAAGAAATGATCGGCATTGCCGAATGGACATCCTGCCTCTTACATGCGAATATGCTCCTAGGACATCTGTTCCCCTAACTAACTATTCAAGAACTGTGTCAATCAACATCTTCGTACACACACCGCTCGTCGAGCAATATAGGATGTGCTACTGCCATAAAAAAATCATTCACCTAAATAAAGAAAGAATAGAGACACTTATAGCACAGCTTATTCAATACTATACTCGACGCGCCGAACAGATTCACCAAACACGGAAAACAAGGATACAATAATTCTTCTTATTTTATGATTCCATTGATTCCGAACATAGGGCCTTTGATTAACACACTCTATTTTTATTTTTTGTATTATGGATGAGAAAAATTGAAATTAAAAACAAAACATTGGGTCGATTCAATCATAAAATAAGACGAATTATTTCCGCGATTGGTGAATCTGTTCGGCGCGTCGAGTATAGCTAGTCAACTCTATCGAAATCGGAAAGTGGGAGTGTCGGGTACAGCGCCCTGAGCGGTTCAGTTCAACAGTTGAATTTAAAATGAATTTTCGCTTCAAAATACATGACAAATTCGTCCGAAGCCTCGGCTATCGCCCTGAGAAGTTCGGAAATTTCGGATTTTTATACAATTGTGCGTTTTAAAATCGTTTTTAACCGGATTTTAGAGGATAAAAAGCATATTTTAAATTAAACGAACTGTCAAAAGTATTATTCAGATGCCCAGGCGTTTAAAACAATATTGAGTCATGATCCTCTCCTAAAATTTGCAAAACTTGGTTATTGACTTTCCCCAATCAAAGGATGCCGCCGCAAGATAACTAGCTGGTAGCGAATAAGCTGCGCTTATAGCGCACCATTTTTCTAATGAATTTTGTTAACGAAACTACAGTACACGTCTGGCAACAGTGTGCCTTCTTAAAAATCTTTGTTTTGGCTATTGTGACAGTTGACAGTAAAAAGGAGGATGAATATTTACAAGTAAAATTTAATTTTGTTTAATGGGGCTATAAATCGCTTTAAATTAGGACCGGAACAAAACGGAGGTCTCTCGTTCGACGCAAATGTATCCTAGTCACCCGACAATTGATTTTCAGATGTGTTTTGTCTATATTTCTAGTGCTTTTGTGAAGTGGTGCTGAAAATTTGTGTCAAAACTCGAATTTTGAGGGCATTTTTTCGGTTCAAATGTAGCGGATCTTCCGACTTTTTTGGCTTAAACTACTATATAGGACACCCCCTTTCTAGTGAAAAAAGAGAATTTGCAAAATCGGCAAAACCTATATATCACCAGACCCTACAACTATATAATATAAATAACCATACAGTTGCAATTTCCACGCCAATGGCTAAAGCAAGTTGCTGCCGAAATTTTAAAATATGTAAAAAAAATTAGTTGTTGGTCTAGGGTCAAAGTGTATTTAATATATCCTGCGACCAATCACGAAACTGCCTCCCCGCTAAAACTCAAGTAAACGTCGCACTGTTGCCTATTGTCGCGTATTTTAAATAGCCTGAAGGCGAATAAAATATAAACATTATAAATATTATAGTATACTTATTCCGTATTCCGTATTTCCCTGGGTAAATAAAATAGTAAATAATAGGAGACAGTAGTATTAAGGAAAATAACAAAATTAAGTATTCAAGTAGGAAATTTAAATATGTAAATTCACTATAGGAAACTAGACAGAAAATAAATTAGGATTATTGGGAAAAAAATATGGCAGCATCTAAATATGCGAGGACATTTTTTGCCCGCATTCTTTTCGTCCAGGTTCTTTCATTTGGCAAACAGTATACCTATTACATTGGGATACACGTCTCACAAAAATGTTTATGGCCTTCAGGTTGGCCTAAGAGGGTATAAATTTAATAGTGGTAATATACCGGTGTGTTTGAGTTTATTAATTTCCATGATTTCTAATAAGTTTAATTTTTTGTTTGTGTTTTGCAAATGTAAGATTTTGAAAGCTTGATTGAAATTATGATTTTCATTAAGTAAATGTTTGGTATAAGGCGAATTATCCTTTTTTTAAACTATAACTAGATTTATGTTCTTTGATTCCCGTTTTAAATGTTCTCCCTGTTTGGCCTATGTACTTTTTTGTACAAAAACCACATTATAACTGATAAACTCCTGATTGATTATGTTTATTGATTTTAAATTTATTATTTTTAATGAGTTTGCCAAGAGAATTGTTAGTACGGAAAGCTATTTTGACATCTCTTTTCATAAGTGTTTTGGCTATTCTGGCAGTTATCTTTCCTGTATAAGTTAATGTTTTGTACGTATGTTTATCATTGGATTTTAATATGGGGAATATAAGATTTAGAGCTTTTTTCATTTGTTTTCTCTGTAATATTTTATCTATTAATTCTGTTTTATACCCATTGTTAGTTGCTATCTGTTTTATTAAATTAAGTTCTTTCTTGAAATTTTGTTCAGATAAAGGTACGTTAACTAATCTGTGTATAAAACTATTGTATGCTAAGAGTTTGTGTGCATATGGGTGATTAGAATTATGTGGAATAGTTGTGTTAGTTTGAGAAGGCTTATGAAATATTTCACATTCATGTTTGTTATTATTGTTGGTTATTTTCAAATCTAAATAGTTAATAGAATGATCTTGTTCAATTTCTATTGTAAATTTTATGTTGTTCTGTAATATGTTTATGTGGTCTAAAACATTTTTAATTGTCTATTTGTACCTGTAAAACAAGTTAAAATGTCATCAACATATCGGTACCAATATACAAAACACTTACTCAAGCCATGATTATGGATTTTATCTTCTATATTATTCATAAATATTTCTGCTAAAATTGGACTTAAGGGGTTCATCACACAGCTATATGTTCGTCCACTGCTGGACATAAGCATCCCGTAAAGATTTCCATCTCCCTCTATCCTGTGCTGCATTTAACCAGTTGGTTTGGATGCGCTTCAAATCATCTGACCAACGAGTGGGCGGTCTGCCTCTGCTGCGGAAAGCGTGGTCTCGCGGTCTCCATTCAGTTATTTTTCTAGTCCATCTGCCATCGTTTATTCTGGCTAGGTGACCCGCCCAGTTCCATTTTAGAGTCGATATTCTTGTGATGGCATCTGTTACTCCACTCCTCCTTCTCACCTCTGTGTTTGGAACTCTATCTCTCAGGGATAAGCCTTACATTATTCTTTCCATGCTTCTTTGCGCAACTCTTATTTTGTTCGCGGTGTTCTTTGTTAGAGTCAGTGTTTCGGCTCCGTAAGTTAGTACTGGTAAAATACATTCCCAATCGAATCTCGTGGCCTAAGTATTTGTAGGAGTATACTTGCTCAATGTTTAAGTTGTTCACTGTTAGGTTTTCACTGGCAACTAGATTGGTCATGAACTTTGTTTTGCCTATATTGATTTTCAGCCCAACCTCTCTGGATGCTAGGTTCAGCTCACTCATCATTTCTTGCGCTTCTTTGAGATCATTTGTAATTAATATCAGATGATCGGCGAAGCGAAGGTGACTAAGTTTTTCACCATTAATGTTGATGCCGAGGTTCTCGATGTTTGTGCGTTTGAACATGTACTCTAAAAGGTTGGTAAATAATTTGGGGGAGATGACATCCCCTTGCCGCACACCTCTCTCTATTTGCAAGCTAGGAGTATCTTCATGAAGTCTAATGACAGCATTTGCGTTCTTGTATAATTGCTTAATGATATCGATGTAGCGATGGTCCATTCTGCAATCAGCGAGGGCACTAAGCATGTTATGGTCGTCTATTGTGTCAAAAGCTTTTTCATAGTCTACAAAAATGAGAACTGACGGTTTATTATACTCTATGCATTTTTTAATGAGGATTTTAATTGTATGAATATGATCACTTGTGCCATAGCCCTTACGAAATCCTGCCAGCTCAATAGGTTGGTAAAGATCGAGTTTAGCTGTCAGCCTTTTGGTGATTATTCTCATAAACAACTTATATATCTGCGATAGCGGGCTAATTGGTCTGTAGTTTTCTATTTGGGATATATGTCTTTTCTTGTGTAAAAGTATTATGATGGACTTATTCCATTGATCAGGCGTTATGGAGTTTCTTAAACAAGCGTTGTATAGCTTACACAGTATTTTTAGAAGTGCTGATCCTCCTAGTTTTATATTTTCGGTGCTAATTTCGTCATCTCCTGGTGATTTATTGTTTTTCATGTCTTTTAAGCAGTTGTTTATTTCGTCTTGAGTGATTTCTGGGATGTCTTCTGATCCCTGGTTTTGTATCACGGAATGCCTACGCCAATTTCTGTTGTTGTAGTTTTCTTATAGAGTTCCGCATAGAAGCTTCTCCCGATTAGCAGGATGTCTCGCTTATTTGTGGTGGTTTGTCCATTCTTGTTGTCAATTATCTTACTTAATTGTTTCTTACCCTCAGACAATTTTTTCCTAAGCACTTTCATTCCCCTGTTTTCCTCTATCACCCTAGTTATTTCCTCTGTTTTGTGTAGCCTTACATCTCTTCGGATAGCCTTTGATATTTCTTTGTTGATTTCTCTTAGCTGAGTTGCATTGTTTTGATGTTTGTCTGTTAGATTTCTTCTTTTTTCCATCAACTTCTTAGTACTATCACTGAACTTCTCATCCTTTCCACTTCAAGCGATTGCTTGCACTTGTTTTCCGCTTCTTTCATTGCTGTTATTATTTGTTTGTTTGTCTCCTCAATGTCTATATCCTCTTCATTTGTCAACATTGGTGATAGACGAGAATTAAGGAGTTGTGCGTATTGGTCTGCGCTTTGTGTTGTTAATGATTTTCTAGAAGCTGTTTTTCTTATTAGTTTTGACCTCTACTTTCTTGTATTTATGACTATTTTTGCTCTGACGGCTCTGTGGTCACTTCCGATAGAAAATTTGTTAAGAGCAGTTACGTCTTGCACTATGTTTTTCATGTTGGAAATTATCAGATCGATTTGGTTTTTTGTAACTCCGTCTGGGCTAGCCCAAGTCCATTTTCTCTGGGGGGCCTTTTTGAAAAAGCTGTTCATTGCATAAAAGTTGTTTTGTTGTAGGAAGTCAAGCAATACTTGTCCTCTATCATTTCTTGTCCCAAACCCATGACTTCCCAGTGATGTTTCACTGTCGTCTTGTTTGTGGCCTAATTTGGAGTTAAAATCTCCCATAATCAAAGTGTAATTGGAAGGTGTCTGACGCGAAGCTGTGTTGATGTCGTCGTAGAAGCTTTCAATATCTTCGTCCTTTTGCGTCGAGGTGGGGACATAGGTTTGTATAATTTTCAATGTATACGTACTGTTTAATCTAAGTGTAAGGTATGCTACTCTGGGACTTACGCTTTGGATCTATAAGACATCGCGCACATGTGATTTGTGTATTAGGAAGCCAACTCCATCTTGGTTTATATTGTCTGTACCCACATAATATAGTAGGTGACCTGATTGAAGTATCAGTTCTTTCTCTTCTTTTCGTTTATGCTCACTGATTCCTGGTATGTCCCACCTTAAGAACTTGAGCTCTTCCTCCAATTCCTGAAGTTTATATGTTGTCGATAGGGTTCTAACATTGTAAGTGATAATTTGCAGCGTTCGTCCTATCGCTACCTTGATTGGGGAGACACGGGTCGCCGGAGACTGAGGGCCTTGTATCTTCTGTACTCATATCGTATCATAAACGGGGTTTTTGGCCGTTTACCCTAACACGCTGGCCATTGCGGGTTGTTAAGGGGTCCATGGAGAGTTGCATTTCCTCAGCTCTCGTTCTAACGGTTATTCCGCAGTGACTCGGACGCCAGAGCCTCGTCGGTTTCTAGCAGGGTGCACCGGGTGCCGAGTTTGGCACCAGCTCGAACAGGTGAGGTTGGCAGTTGAGGTTGACTTTGGACCTTCTTAGTCATCACCCCCTTACACCACTTAAGGGGTTACCCATTATTAAACCCTCCTCACTTACATAAAATTTATCATTAAATTCAAAATCATTTTGATCCAAACAAACTGTTAAAGACTCTAAAATATCTTGTTTAATCATAATGTTAGTTTTGTTTTTTGTTAGTAATTCTTCGATTAAATCTATGACTTCTACTGGAGGAATGCTTGGGAACAAGTTTTGTACATCGCAAGAGATCAATTTAGCGTTAGTTGGAATTGTTAAATCTTTGATTTTGTCTATAAGTCCGTCACTGTTTTTAATGCTATATTTAGGTAAGAATTTGCAATGATTTTTAAGTTTTATGTAAGTGAGGAGGGTTTAATAATGGTAACCCCTTAAATTGAATTTCAGCAGAAAATCCATAACCATGGCTTGAGTAAATGTTTTGTATATTGGTACCGATATGTTGATGACATTTTAACTTGTTTTACAGGTAGAGATAGACAATTAAAAATGTTTTTAGAGCACATAAACACATTACACAACAACATAAAATTTACAATATAAATTGAACAAGATCATTCTATTAACTATTTAGATTTGAAAATAACCAACAATAATAATAAACATGAATTTAAAATATTTGATAAGCCTTCTCAAACTGACACAACTATTCCACATAATTCTAATCACCCATATGCACAGAAACTCTCAGCATATAATAGTTTTATGCACAGATTAGTTAACGTACCTTTATCTGAACAAAATTTCAAGAAAGAACTTAATTTATTAAAACAGGTAGCAACTAAAAATGAGTATAAAACAGAATTAATAGATAAAATATTACAGAAAAAACAAATGAAAAAAGCTCTAAATCTTATATTCCCCATATTAAAATCCAATGATAAACATACATACAAAACATTAACTTAAACAGGAAAGATAACTACCAGAATAGCCAAAACACTTATGAAAAGAGGTGTCAAAATAGCTTTCCGTACTAATAATTCTCTTGGCAAACTCATTAAAAATAATAAATCTAAAACAAATAAACATAATCAATCAGGGGTTTATCAGTTACAATGTGGTTCTTGTACAAAAAAGTACATAGGCCAAACAGGGAGAACATTTAAAACGAGAATCAAAGAACATAAATCTAGTTATAGTTTAAAAAAGGATAATTCTCATTATACCAAACAATTACTTAATGAAAATCATAATTTCAATCAAGATTTCAAAATATTACATTTGGGAAACAAAAACAAAAAATTAAACTTATTAGAAATCACGGAAATTAATAAACTCAAGCACACCGGAGTAGTACTGAACGAACAATTGGATTTTGGGTTTTCCCCACTATTAAATTTATACCCTCTTAGGCCCACCTGAAGACCATAAACTTTTTTGTAAGACGTGTGTAATAGGTATAGTGCTGTTATTATTATAAACACTTTAAAGCAAACTTTTGAAGAAGACACAGTGTGTCGAAACATATGTCAAGTTCAAGTTAATATAAGTGGAAATTAAAACAATTTGTTTCATTATACTTTTAATTATAATGAATTTCCATCAAGTAACGGCTAATTCAGTGTCATTTACTAAACATAAACATGTTTATTTAACAAAGCAAATATAGATGTTACGATATTGGATGAAGCCAAATACATTTCATTAATTAAAAAATCGCAATATAATGATTAAAACTTTTTGTTGTAATACCATATCTGGAAACTGGAAATGGTGCGAGGGTGGCCTTGAAAGGCTACGGCACTTAGGCCCCAGTGGACCAATCAGCCTAGGCCATCGCCGAACCTAGTGTTGTAGAGAAGATGCTCTACTGATTCGTCCTCCCGTTCACAGCCTTTGCATAGCGGTGTCTCCCATAGTCTCATTGTGTGGAGATGTTTCCTTAGCTGGCAGTGCCCAGTGAGAATCCCCCATTAATCGTAGGTTCTTCTTATGACATACCCAAATATGCCTTTGCTGCAGACTAATTAGGGTAGTTTAGTAGCTCCCTTGCAAGTCGACAGTTAGTTGTTTCGTCCCTTCTTGCCCTACAGTCTTCATGGGTAATCTTTTTTATCATATGTATTAACCTCGCTATAGGTAGGTTTTCAAATTTTGGCATGAACAAATGCTACAGCTTTGCTTGGTTTATATTTATTTTTATTTACAAGCACAATTTAGTTTGGATTGTTCCAATATAGGTACAATGTATGAAGTACATTACCTTGTTTTGTCTTGAAAGTTATTGAATAAACTTTTTATATATTTTCATTTATGATGTACTATATGCTTATGATATGATGATGGCACCTGGTTTGGTTTTTGTCCCTTTCTGCTCGACTAGGTCTCGGAAACTTCTTTTATAGGTTCTGGTTGTGCAACCCAATTTGTTAGGCTTTTAACTTCATTGATTTTTATACTTGAGCTCTCCTTTTATTACCCGGGATAATGCTCACAAGCTTTTCTTTGACCTAAAAGTTAATTAAAACTTAACAATTTTTCGACACAAATGTAACCTTGTATATGTTTATTATTTTAAATCAATTGCTGGCAGTACATACCTCAAACGATTTAGATATTATAAGAGTCGTCTAATGCAGATTGTAATTCGTTTATCTAATTGTGTTTTGGTGTATTGTTTCCTTTTGTTTTATTCATCTTTCGAAGAGATTTCGTGTTTTAATTTTTTTAGTGTCAAAGTGCCATTTACCTATGAGTGACAGTAAGACAGGCACACCATATGATTTTGACTGGTTAGACAGGTTCAAGAATCGACATTCCCAAGTAACGGTTTGTTTTAAGGCGTATTTACTTGCTGTTTGGCGAATGTGGTTTGGAGCAGAAGTTCGATTGACCGAGCTGTGACGTGGATGCGCTCGGACTCGCTATTTTAACTAAGTCCAGTTGACAGCAATGTTTCAGGGTCGAAGTGTTGAAATTTGTTCCGGGTTCTTTCTTTTACGTTAGACCGGCGCGGCGAGAAATCGAGGTTGAGAAGCCGGCGTCCTTTGTGAAGCCTTTTCGAGGTGTAAATCCTCATGGACAGGTTTAAATAATTAGGGTCGTTATTTTATGATATTTTTGCTACGTTTATGTTTTTCGACTTGAACCAGGGTCATGGAGGTTACATATAAATGTTTTTATTGAGTTATTGGAATCCTGCCTATACGTGGTAAGTCATGAAACCTTCATGCATTCTTCAGTGGAATTAATTGTATTTTCCAATCTTTCTAGAAGAAATTATGATGCTGTTGCTCTCATATGGCCGATCTTTATAATTGACTGTTATTGGTTTTAACGAAATGTCTTTCGAATGGACACTATGCCTTGTTCCACTGGCCTTTACCAGGATGGAAAGGAGCCATAGAACCCTATAGATAGATCTATAGGTAAAATGAAAAGCTAGTTAGGTTATGAGTAATCATTTCAATGTTAGATATTTACTTTTTGCTAAGACAAACATTTGTGTTTAGGGTCCTCTAAGTTTTTTCTAGCTTAGGTCCATGTAGCTACTTGAATCACTGCTGTGCCATAGCGATATTTTGAACAGCTATCAAGGGATATCCTAAGAAGCCTCTAGTGGTACCAGAACCAAAAGCCTGTCCGTGAGGGGCTGTTCATAAAATTAAATTTGAAATTTTCTCATATTTTTTAAAGTTTTTTCTAGGTTAGGTCCTTGTAGCTACTTGAATCACTGCTGTGCCATAATGATATTTTGAACAGCTATCAAGGGATTTCTAAGTAGCCTCTAGTGGTACTAGAACCAAAAATCTGCCCGTGAAGGGCTGTCAATAAAATTAAATTTAAAATTTTCTCATGTTTTTTTTTAAGTTTTTTCTATCGTAGGTCCTTAATACTTTAATCATTGCTGTGCCATAACAATATTCTGAACGACTATCAAGGGATATCCTAAGAAGCCACTAGTGATACCAGAACCAAAAGCCTGCTTGTGAGGGGCTGTCGATAAAATTAAATTTGAAATTTTCTCATATTTTTTAAACTTTTTTCTTGCTTAGGTCCTTGTAGCTACTTTAATCAGAGCTGTGTCATAACGATATTTTGAACAGCTATCAAGGGATATCCTAAGAAGCCTCTGGTGGTACAAAAACCAAAAGCCTACCCGTGAGGGGATGTCCATAAAAATAAATTTGAAATTTTCTCATATTTTTCAAAGTTTTTTCAAATTCAAATTCAAATTCAAAAGCTTTTATTTGCCAACAACCTAAATATAATAATATAAAATCAATAGATAATTTTTTGACAAAAAGGACAACTTCTCGATTATAAGAAAACCGCTTACACGCCTTACAGCTAGGCACCAGTGGTGGAAAGAATGTCATTATATTTCAAGTCAAGATTTTACGTTCAAACATTTAATATTTGGATAATTTTTCGGGATTTTCTCTCAAGAAATAATATTAGTAAAAAAAATTAGGTCACATTTAATGCGGTAAACTTATTCTGGAATAATTATGAAAATGTACTACTAATATTGACTAGTATTTCGAAAGCGCACACTATCTGTTTTGCTTTTTAGCGTATTCTGCAAACTATCTTACTTCATAGTCTGTGACGGGCGTAAAATATATTTGGATAGAAATTCAATTCCAGGATTTGGGCATCAAATTCCCTTGTTTGCCAAGCCATTACCGTAATACGAACGTATAGATCGTTTCAATCCTTAACAATTTTTGCTATATGAACTAATATTTGCAATAAAGGAAAACAGGATGTATTTAAGACTTCAATTTAAACAGACACAATTCCTTGATTTTCATTTATTTGTTATTGTCAGCTAATATGGAAAATAGTAATATCAAAACACTCAATTTAACTTAAGCGTAAAATGATTGGAAAGCTGCTTCTACTTGCTTTGTTTACTTAGTTTAACTAATAGAGTACGTAAAAAGGCTTTAAAATGCAATTCCAGGTCTGATTGTGAGAAAAAAAGCTTTTTTGAATATCTGTTGTACCAAACGGTTTTGTTTTTAGGAAAAAGTATATTAAAATAAAAAATGCCAGTGCTCTTCATGCTTATAATGGAAACTCGAATATAATGAAACAGGTAAGGTGAGGTTTGAATAAGATAAAACACAGTTTTATCTAAAATATCGGGTCAGAAATATGCACTTCACACGCATTTCACTAACCATCATCAGGAGATGGTTTAAACTAAGCTTACAATCTACCTAACTCTATTTTACACAGTTTGCTTAATTAATCGCAACCAAATAGAACCAATCCTAGGACCCTACTAGCCACATCAATCAACCAATACAATATACTATATGGAATAGGCATTCTATCTTTATTTTCTTTATGGTAGTGGCACACACACCAAAGGACGATCGTATGGCGCTTGACGAGCGGTGTGTATACGAAGATGTTGATTTACACGGTTCTTGAATAGTTGTAGGTTATAATTAAGGGGAAACAGATGTTCTGGGAGTGAGTTCCACAGTACTGTTGTGCGCTAGACAAAGGAGTTCTTGTAAAGCGGTGTTCTAGGTATTTCCAGTTGTACGACGAACTGGGGCGTTTTTGACGTCTGTCGTGACTGTCTGACATGCGTTGCCAGGGGCGGGATGAGGCGGGCCAAATCCTGGGAACATCTGCCGTGAAAGTATCTGTAAAACAGGGACACCTCGGCCACATGTCTGCGGTGTTCCAGACTATCCAGATTCCGGGTCAAATCCGAGTCGCCGACAAGACGCATAGCTCTTTTCTGAATGGAATCGAGCAGCTTTAGGGTGTGCTTTAGTGAGACATCCCAGATGTGTGAGCAATATTCTAAGCACGGTCTTATTTGCGCTTTGTAGAGCAAAAGCAACTGCTGCGGTGTATACATTTTTTTCTTGCGAAATAGCGCACCAAGCTTCTGGGAGACTGATTTTGCGATGTTAGCAACAAGGACATATTACTGTTGACCGAGACACCCAGCATTCTGATTGACGAGGATCCATAATGCCATAATGATGTCAGGGCCCGCTGTATTGGTCCTCTTGGTAAACGTGGCTGCTTGGGTCTTTGCTGTATTGAACTGGACTAAATTTCTGTCGCCCCAAGTTTGAACTTTCTCCAGGTCTGGTAAAGGTTTTTCTGATCTAAATTGGGAGACAAGGGTACTGTCATCTGCAAAACTGTAAACAGGATTATACGTTTCGGTCAGTAGGTCATTAATATAGATGAAGAACAGAGTTGGTGATAGTATTGCTCCTTGAGGCACGCCCGCGTTAATGGTGAATGTTTCTGAGATGTGTCCATCAACTGCAACGTGCAGAGATCGGTTCTTAAGGAAATTGGCAAGCCAGCTCCAGAGAGAGGACGGCAGTCTGAAGGACGGCAGTTTGTTGAGCAGTCCGTCATGCCAAAGTCTGTCGAATGCCTTCGAAATATCTAACGCAATCGCTCGAAACTCTCCCGTATATGAGTGACCTAGGCCAATATATCTCCTGTCGATCTTTCTTTGCGAAAGCCGTATTGATTACACTAGCTTACAAAATTTTAATTTTTGTCTGTTGTCGCCAACTTTATAATCGTTTTTGTTTACTCGTGACGTATTATTTTCGAATCTAACCTCAAAAACTTTTGTGCAGCTCAAGTGAGTTTATTCTTAATTTTCATCATTTAAGTGTTTTTATTTGTTAATAACGTACGTGTTTCATTTTGTTAACATTAATTTCTAAGGTTTCTGCAATATGAGTACTTCAAGAAAAAGTTGTATAAACGATCCAAATCATTTTTGCTACATATGAGGAGAGTATGTGCTTCATAATTGCCGAAGAGTTATATGAGAATTCGTTAAAAATACCTAGTTTCTGTATTTTGGGATGTTCCTGGATAAAAATGGGAAGTTTTGGGCACCTAATTGTGTTTGTAAATCGTGTATTGAATATTTGAGATTGTGGAAAGGTGGTAAAAGAAGTGCTTTTAAATTCCAAACACCAACCATTTGGCGAGAACCACAAAATCATCCTAATGACTGTTACTTCTGTCGTATTAACATACAAGGAATTAACGCTAAAAATCGAGCTAAATGGCAGTATCCAAGTGACATTTGTGTTCAGCATCCAGTAAAACGTTCACGTGACTCTTCCGTGCCTAAAAATATATCTGAACCCTTAATGCAAGATGATGAAGAATAAGCTCGTCAGAAAATGACTCTGATTTCGACGCTGTATCCAACGAACCAAAATGTTTTTCACAAAACGAATTAGATGATCTTGTAAGAGATTTGAATCTTTCTAAACAAGCATCAGAATTGTTGGCGTCAAGACTAAGAGAAAAAAAATTACTTTCTCCAGGTACTAAAATTACTTTTTATCGTGAAAGAGAAAAATAATTACGGATTTATTTTTCTAAAGAAGACAATATTGGTTTTTGCTGGGATATTAAAAATTTGTTGACAAAGATGGGATTGAAACAGTATGAACCAAGTGATTGGCGTTTATTCATTGATAGTTCAATTCGTAGCCTTAAATCTATTATCTTACATAATGGAAATAAATACGCCGGAGTTCCAATTGCTCACAGTACAAAGTTAAAAGAAGAATATCTCATTAGTTTCAAATAAAATAAAATACAATGAACACAAGTGGCAAATATGTGTAGATTTAAAAATGGTAAACATCCTTCTTGGTCAACAAGGTGGTTACACTAAGTTTCCTTGTTAGAAAGCCCTTATCTATAATATAGGGCTTTCTATAGGGCTTTATAACGGACTTTTAGCCTGTCTGCGTGTATGCTATGAAATCGATTACAGGTCGCAATTTTGAAGATAGCGACTTGAAATTTGGCATAGAGGTAGAGCTCCACGAACCCTCGGAACCTATTGATTTTGGTTATGATCGGTTAATATACAGGGTGTGAAAACAGGACAAGTTACCGTTTTTTGGCATTTTTGACCGTGCAAACAAGGACCAACTTTTCTTTTTTTTTATGTCAAATGAAAGTATTCGGTAAGATACGTATTTTCTCTATTTGCTTTTTGCTCGAATTGTTATACAGGGTGTGAAAACAGGACAAGTTTCCGTTTCTTGGCATTTACAGGTCGCAATTTTGAAGATAGCGACCTGAAATTTGGCATAGAGGTAGAGCTCCACAAACCCTCGGAACATATTGATTTTCGTTACGATCGGTTAATATACAGGGTGTGAAAACAGGACAAGTTGCCGTTTTTCGGCATTTTTGTTCGTGTAAATAAGAATAAAATTCTTTTTTTTATGTCAAATGAAAGTATTCGGTAAGACACGTATTTTTGTTCCTTTGCTCTTTTGCTCTAATTGTTATACAGGGTGTGAAAACAGGACAAGTTACCGTTTTTTGGCATTTACAGGTCGCAATTTCGAAGATATCGACCTGAAATTTGGCACAGAGGTAGAGGTCAACAAACCCTCGAAGCCTAATGATTTTGGTTACGATCGGTTAATATACAGGGTGTGAAAACAGGAAAAGTTACCGTTTTTTTGGCATTTACAGGTCGCAATTTTGAAGATAGCGACTTGAAATTTGGCATAGAGGTAGAGGTCCACAAACCCTCGAAGCCTATTGTTATTGGTTCTGATCGGTTAATATACAGGGTGTGAAAACAGGACTAGTTACGGTTTATTGGCATTTACAGGTCGCAATTTTGGAGCTAGCGACTTGAAATTTGGCATAGAGGTAGATGTCCACGAACCCTCGAAGTCTATTGATTTTGGTTACGATGTATTAATATACAGGGTGTGAAAACAGGACAAGTTAACGTTTTTTTGGCATTTTTGTACGTGTAAACAAGGACCATCTTTTCTTTTTTCGATGTCAATTTATAAGTAGAGGTGAAAGTATGTTAGCATTTTTTGTTGACAACATGGTTACCATAGCAACCAATTAATAATATATATATCACTAATAAAATATATAGTATGGTACTTAGCATTGCTTATGAAGCCTAATTTGATACTAAAAAATTGGTTGCTATGGTAACCAAATAAAGTAAAAAATCGTCATAATTCGTCAATCGTACGACTTAGAGATTTGATATTTGGTATTTAGGTAAAGATTTAAAAAAAGTTAACAAGTGACGTTGACAAGTCGGTTACCATGCCAACCAATTAATAGTATGTATTTCACTAATAAAACATATAGCATGGTACTTAGGATTGTTTAGGAAGCCTAATTTGATACTAAAAAATTGGTTGCTATGGTAACCAAAAAAAAGTAAAAAATCGTCATAATTCGTCAATCGTACGACTTGGAGATTTGATATTAGAAATTTATCACGGTAAAATTAGACTAGCGATTGGTAAGTCTAATTATAAGGGCTTTCTAATTATAGGTCACGGTACGGATAGAAGCGTGACAATAATGTGTGATAGAAGGTCACACAAACGAGGCCCGAAGGGCATCGCGCGTGCCGCAGGCACAGGCGGCCACTCCGCTTGTTTTATATGTCTTTGGGACAGTAGAGCAAAAAACGAACATTGGGTAAGAAAACAGTGGCCGTTGAGAGAAAATATGTTACCTGGAAGACAAAATATTGTCAAAATACCACTTGCAGCTCGTGAAAAAATTATTCTGCCGCCACTACTTATGAAACTGGGAATCATGAAACAGTTCGTTAAAGCTCTAGATGTAAACGGAAAGTGCTATTCCAATCTTTGTCAAAAATTTCCGCAGCTCACTATGGAAAAACTTAAAGCTGGTATATTTGACGGCCCCCAAATTAGACAACTTACAAAAGACACCCAATTTCAAAATTCTATGAATGAGCTTGAATTAAAGGCTTGGACAGCTTTCATTTCTGTTATGCAAAACTTTCTTGGAAATAAAAAATCTGTAAAATTATATTGAACTTGCAGAAGATCTTCTTTTGCACTTAAAAAAATTTAGGTTGTAATATGAGCTTAAAACTATATTTTCTCCATAGCCACATGGACAAATTCCCTGAAAATCTTGGAGATATGAGTGAGGAGCAAGGAGAGCGTATGCATCAAGATTTACGTACCATTGAAGTGGGTTATCAGGGTTTTTGGAATAAAAATATGATGTCTGACTATTGCTGGTCCTTAATACGCCATTTTCCTAAGTCTACACATAAAAGGAGAACTTTGAACGAAGTTTTTTAGAAATAAATGTTTAATTTATCTTAAATGATTGATGTATATGTGTAATTTTTTAATAAAATTTTTCTTAATAAATTTATCAATTTTTTCGATAATAAATATCTGAAACTCAAAAACTAGAGCTGATCGATAAATTCCACTTATATATTTGAATTCAGTATGTCGTGTATAGCCAACAACAGTTAGAATTTTCCTGGCAACAGATACATTGTAAGCTAGTGTTATCGCTGATTATTCTGCTGTTCTCGAGGTACTTGAGTAATAATTGCTGATTGACTACACGTTCCATGACTTTGGAGATTATTGGAAGCAAGGCAATTGGGCGATAGTTTGGGTTAGTTTGGAGGTTATTGGAAGCAAGGCAATTGGGCGATAGTTTGAGGGCGTGGTTTTTTTGCTTTTTTTGGAACGAGCGGCTTTCCACGAAGATGGGTCAATCCCTTTTCCGTAAGACAGGGAAAAAAGCCTGGAAAAAACGGGTGTTAGTTCGTTGGCGCAGTTCTTTAACACGATGGCAGGTATTCCGTCCAGTCCTGATGCCTTTTGCGTATCTAGTTCTTTAAGGATTTTACGAATATCACGGTGATGAAATTTGACTTCTGCCATGGTAGTGTTCATGTTCGATATGGTGAGGAGAGCCTTGCTTTGGGGGACGTCTAAGGTAGAGTGCGATGAAAACATTTTGGCGAGCATGTTTGTTTTTTCCTTGGCTGTAACAGCCGTGATGCCAGTTCGTTTGTCAAAAGTGTGAGAAACGTTTTTGTAAAGTTATTACTTTCTGCTTTTGCTACCGACTAGAAATTCTTGGAGTCACTGGGACATTGCAAAAGTTTATTCCTGATCCTTTGATTGTGTTTGCCCTTAGTTTTGTCGATCACACGGTTGCATTCGTTTCTCGCTTTGACAAAATAATTGCGATTTTCAGCGGTCTGATTTTGCTGCCAGTACTTGTAGGCTTGCTGTTTCCTACCTACAGCTCTTTCGCATCTTCTGTCGAACCAGGGCTTTCCTTTTGACGGTAACTTGATAGAATTTGGGATGTATGCTTCCATTCCTGAGGAGATTACTTGCGTAATCTTTTCGCAGCAGACTGTCGTTAGTGCCAAAGCAGACGTCGAGCCAGGGAAAATCTAGGTAGAACTCCCTTAGATCGGCCCAGTTTGCAGAATTGTAATGCCAGATTTTGCGAGGCAATGGTGGATCCTTCTGTAGAAGTGGCAATTAACAAACCGTCATAATAAGTTTGTAGTCGGAAGTACCGAATGGCGTACCAACTGTAATTATGTACTGGTCAGGATTTGTGGTTAGAAAAAGATTCAGGAGGGCGGTGAATTTGCCCCTCTGTGAGATTCGAGTTGGTTTGTCTACAAGTTGAGTAAGCCCGCAGCTGATGGCAAATGCTTCAGCTTCTCCACCTTCGTGGTCGCTCTTGTTGTGATGTTTGAGCCAGTTGATGTTGTAGGCATTAAAGTCTTTCGGAACGATTATTTCTGAATTGGGGTGTTCGACCTGTATTGAGTCAAAAGTGGTAACTAGTGTTGTAAAAAAGAGCTTTGGTAAGCTCTATCGCACGGAGGGCGATAGAGACAACATATAAACTTGGTTACTCCCTTGGCGGTGAACTTGAGCAACACGACGTCAAGGTTGTTCGGTTCGAATATTTCCTCGCGGTGACATGAATGCTCGTTTCGGACAAAAAACCATATTCCGAACTTATGTCTACATCGGGTGTGTAAGTCATAACCAGGATAGGGGTTAGTTTGGGTTGTGATTCTGTAAGGGCTAGTATATTGTAGATGTTGATGTACCGAATTTATATTTGCATTTAGGCCTCTTATGTTGCAGAAGTCTATTCTAAATTGCTTCGGTATCTTTGCTGTTCGTGAAATGGGGAATGAAGAGCTTCCAGGGCCACCCAGCGCCCGGAGATCCGAATGGCCGAGGAGTTTACTTCCGGAATATTTTTATCCTGGAAGCAGCATCATGTCCATATATTCCTACAGTGGAAGCCGGAACGACCAGCGCGGAAGCGCAACGTGATTTCGAAAAACCACTTAGTGCTTCCCAGTTCTGGTGGGGTGGTCTTTCAGCAGACGATGCTCAAAATCGCCCAACCATATCAAATATATTTTTATACATAATTACTGTATCCGTTATCTCAACTATAAAAATATATTTAAAAAAAATAAATCTTGTTATTTGAACTTATATTGTTGCGTATTTGCAGAATTGCCTCGTCCTGACCATCAGGATTTGGCTCGGCTGGCTCTGTAGAGTTAGTTTCATACATTATTTGAGATGTAAACGTATTTAACGTATATTTACTTAGACTTAAACTTTTACAGTATTTGTTGAATGTCATTTGATCAACACAATTGCATTTAAAAGTTTAAGAAGAAGTAAGAAGAGGAGTTAGGAACTCTATCAAAGAAGAAGATGTGCTTCATTGGTGGTAAAGCAGGGAATTACCTAATAGTTAATTTATCCAAGACTAGCTCGTCTTGCAAAAATACTTCTCTGTTGTAGCAACATCCGTACCTGGTAAGAGGTTATTTTCCAAAGCAGAGATCACAGTCTATTTAGTATACTATAGTATAGTTTTTTTAATATTTTTTTCTATTTGCTTGAGGGCTTGTAGGTCTTCTCGTGTTTCATTTTGTTTGTGGTTGTGCTAGTAAGCCTAGTTTGAATGTTTACATTGTAATTTCTTCCAAATTGTTCAAATAGTTGATGTTACAATATTAGTATTTTATTGTAGTTCAATAGTCAATAAAACAATAGCCGTATCCAAGTCAATATCCACATAAAAAGTATTGGATATATGTGATTTAACATTCTATACAATCCGATATTTAAAGGTACCAAGTTGCACTTTACTAAAATTCGCTGAATAAAAACAAAATAAAGCGCCCAATCTGGCAATACTGGATACACAATACATCGAAAACGGTGAGTTGGGGATTAAAATTCCAGTCGTCCAGGGTAACAATTAACGTTATACGCGCGATAAAATAATCAATACTTCTACTGGGCTCTTCAATGCTATTCTTATGACAAAAGCTATTGACCGCATTTGATGATGTCACTACAATTTTAATATTAGCCAGTGTGCCTACTTAATAGGAGGTAATGCTATGACTCATCTTAATGAATGAGTAATAGCTATTACATGCGAGTAGAATGCTATAATTTTTCTATGGCTATTTTATAGAGGTTCTTTCAAAAAATGTATCAAACCGAATTAAGTTAGTGAATTCTCTTTTAATAAAATATACCCCACATTGACAATAACAAAACATTATATCATTCGTATTTTTTCCGAGATTTCTCGTATAGGTTTATTGATGTTACTTAGCAGCTTCCATAATATCTGAAGGGACTAAGGAAAGGTTGTCATCACTTGATATAGTTTCTTTCACTACAAACTCTCTTAAAAATTACAAAAATTATGAATATTCTTTTTTAAATAAAATAAAATAGTAAAATCCCTACGACCAAACACCTCAAATAAAACTAAAATACAGCCCGTCACAATAAATACATGGAAAGAACATTACACAAAGGAACTTGAAGAAGTTAGAGAACAATATATTACGACATCACCAGAACATTTTCGTGTACAGGGTGAATATATAAATATAGATATGGAAAGGATAGAACTAGCCCTAAGAACCATGAAAAACAATAAGGCATGTGGTCCAGAGTATATACCGGCAGAGCTACTAAAAAACGGAACACCAAAACTAATCAGCTTTCTCAAAGAGTTATTTACGAGATACATAAACCGGGAAGAAATCCCACTAAGCTGGAAAGAAGCCTGGATTACACCTATATATAAAAAGGGCCCAAGAGACCAATGTGGGAACTACAGGTGTATCTCAGTAACAAGTAGTTTCAGTAGATTATATGGGAAAATTCTTAAAAACATAATAGAAAGAGAATATGAACCCCAAGAAATAGAAGAACAGGCAGGCTTTCGTGCTGGAAGATCATGTATCGA
>MU190869.1:28092-39860 GCA_016904865.1 Pissodes strobi
TTTTTTAAATATTTAAAGATACACCACTTTGATTATATGTGTGATTATTATTTTTAGTATCTAGTGTAAGCAAATGGGAATAAATTACACTGAGTCCCTCAACATCTGTTTTTTTGTTGATTGAGTTAGGTTGTGAGTAAATTTAAACCATCTCGAGAAAGAGCCTTTTGCTATAATTAGACTCATTACATAAAATTTTTGTTTCATTGTAGTTAAACAAATGTCCTGCATTATTAGTATGCTCTGCTAAAGCACATGTATTTTTATTGAGTCTACAATCACTTTTGTGTGTTGTGATTCTATCCTTTAATACCCTAGATGTTTGTCCTATATATATATGCCTTCACATTCAGAACAAGGAACACTATACACCACACTTGACTTCTTCAGTCTTCGTCTTTGTTTTTTAACTTACTAAAAATGCTGCCCACAGTTTTCATCTGTTTATGAGCTATTTTTATAGAGGGTTCACATTTAAAAAGCGTAATGATTTTTGAAGAAATTTCGTTTATGTAAGGAAAAGAATAGTAATGAATTTGATTCTCAATTGGTGATGAGAATAAGTCTGGTGTTATGTTATCTCCCACTATCTGATTTGTGCTGAAAATTAATTTATTTAAAAGTTTGTGGGGGTAAGAGTTGTTTAGGAGAATGCTATGTAATTTTTTAAAATTATTAAGTCTTAACGAGATATCAGAAATTTTTTCTATTCGTGTTTTAAGTGCAACAACCAAGTTAATTTTTGTTTTGGTAGTGTGATTGGAGAAGAAGTTGAGGTACCTTCCAGAACTTGTAGGTTTTATGTACCAGTCAAGAATAATCTGGTTATTATCGTTTCTAATGAGTTTTGTGTCTAGAAAAGGTACACTCTTATCACTCTCTCTCTCAATCGTTAACTGTATATAGCAGTTGTAATTGTTGAACACTTCTAGAATTTCCTCGCATCCGTCAATTGGTACAGAAGTCACTACGTCATCAACGTACTTTTTTAGAAAGGGCATTTGAAAAGAAAGCTTTGGTATACAAATATCGAGCAAATCATCCATAACGTATTGGGAGATGATGGGAGATAGTGTGGCTCCCATAGGAGTACCTAGAATTTGTTTATAGTAATTTTCTTCAAATTTACAGTAGGTAGTGTCAAAAACAAATTTTAAAATTTCCAGAAAACTTCTCTGGTTTACACTTGTGTGTTGACTTATTACATCCCAATGTTTAATTATACTATTTTCAGTTAATTCATAAGGAATATTGCTGAAGAGGGATATGACATCAAGACTTATGAGAACAAAGTTGTTAGGTAATTGTTTTTCATTTATGAAATTTGAAAATTCAAAAGAATCTGAAAGATAGTAGTCATTGTTCCGACTGTATGCATTGGTTAATATTTCTGTGAGAAAACTGGCTAATTTGCTATTAGGAGCATTGATTGAGGAGACTATGGGCCTAACGGAGAGTTCAGGTTTGTGAATTTTAGGCAGACCATAAAATTTTGGTGAAATTTGATTGCAAATTCTCAGATTTGAGGCTGCCACCTCAGTCAACTCTTTGTGATCTACAAGTTTTTTTACTAGTTTGTTGGCTTTCTGTTGATATGTTGAAGTAGGATCCCTAGCGAGCTGCTTGTAGCAGGTCTGATCTAATAGGATATTGTTAGATTTATCAATGTATGATTGTTTTGTCATAATGACAGTGACATTGCCTTTGTCAGCTCTAGTTACAATCAGCTCACTAATACCAGAGCAAAATTCACCAATATTCTAACAAACTATTTTAGAGAACCAGTGCATACAAATTTGTTGAATGTTTGTTGTATTTTTCAAAGACCACTTCTGTCGTGCCATTTTAAGCACACACCTTATTTATTTTTCTATGTAGCCGTAGAAATATATATGTTCCTTACTCATGCGGAAAGTGTTTTCCCGGCACATTCGTGAGGTAAACTATCACTTTCCGCACTTGTTAGAGGGACTAATCTTGACATAGAAGTTTTATCACATAAAATTTGTATGGGTAAACTGTTAGCAAAATTTGGTTTAGACTAACTAATTCTTGGTAAAATTTTACCCCCGAATTATTTCGTCTTAACCATTTTAAAAGTAAATTTTTGCATATGCAAATTTTACCTGATAAAACTTGAGATCGCGGGATATTATCTACGTTTACCTCCTTTACTACTGTTAATTAAAAGTTAAGATTTAGTATTGTTGGGTTTTTGAGGACATCCGAAGAATCATTTTGCATGGAACTTCTGTCGCAGAAGACGTATTAACAAAGATAATCGCGTATTTCTTGCAAATACCAGCTCACATGTCAGCTGGTAGAACATTATTGTAATCGCTGGTCAATAAAGGGCACTACGTGACGTTAAGGAGTGTGGCAAATTCTAGAACCGCGGGACAAACTTGATGGGTTTGAAATACATGGTTTAGTAGACGAATATTTATATAATAAATTCAAATTCATATATTAGCATAAAGGTCAAAAACGGACATTGGTTCGTCAGTATATTAACTAAAATAAAATCTACATATAAAACTAAACCTAATAATTTAAAATTGTATGACATATACAGGTGTTTTTTTAACATATTCCCACAATACATACATTTTACATTGTCATTGTAACCCCAGTCATACTGAAAATATTCTTCAATGGAATAAAACGGATGGCCGTTGAAAAAATGCTTTGTTCTTGCGCCAAATTTCTTGTATGGCTGCAATTCTCGAAGCGGTACAGGCAGCGCGTGTTGCAATATTAGTCGAACTGGCAGAGTTATTGGATTAAAACATGCTACCATTTTTGTAGACAAAGCAACAGACACTGTAAAGGTAGCAAAAAAAGACAGTCTTCACTCTTAATTTATAAAATAATGGTGCACAATGTTCTAAATAAGGAGCACCATAAATTGATCTCATGACCCTCTTCTGTAAGGTAAATACCCGGTTTGCTATCTGGTTGTGTGCACCCCAAAGTGTGATGCCATAAGATATTCGTGAGTGAATGTACGCGTAGTAGAATGACATTATAGAATGATGACTTACTGTTCAATAGGTCTGCCTTGGACATTAATTGAGAATTGGTTGTTATTAGCTCTATTTTGAAAATGTAAAAAGTTCGTGTTTTCACCATTGAGGAGAAGCAAATTATTTTCACACCACGCCTGCATCCTTTTAGCAGTCAGATTTGCGACTTCCAGAGGCAAGTTCTCACTCATGTGAGATACAACAACAGATGTGTCGTCAGCAAATTCTGCAACTTGAGCATCTGCACTACCTATTACATTTCCCAGATCATTCCAGAATATTAAAAATAAAAGAGGCGATAGCAGCGATCCCTGTGGAGCTCCCAAGGGGGATGCAACAAAATCTGACCCAAAGGTAAAATTGACAATGTTATTCCTTTCACCTTTAACTTGGAATGCTTGAGAACGATCCTCCAAAAAGGTTTTCATCCATTGTAATCTGCTTCACCGAATACTCACCCTTTCAAGCTTTGTAAGCAGAACTTTATGATCCATCAAGTTAAAAGCCTACTGAGATCGAAGTATATTCCTAGAGCAGTCTTTTCAGAGTCTAATGCATTAAGTATGGATGTTATGTGATCGAACAGTGCAGTTTCAGTGGATTTACCACCAAAAAAAAACATTTTATGTATTACTAAAAAAGGATTTGTTAAGTAAAAAAGAGAAGAGTCTATCATACATGGATCTTTCTATTATTTTTGAAAAAGCAGATGGAACGGTGACAGGTCTGTAATTTCCAACATCCCTTTTGCTCCCTTTCTTATGTATGGGGATAACTTTACTATTTTTTAACATGGATGGGAATTGACCCTCCACAAAGGAATTATTTAAAATGCAAGATGGTGGTTTGCAGATCACATGAGCAACCCTCTTTGGTAGGCTACAAGGGATCTCATCGAGACCAACCGAAGCTTTCGGGCAAGTCCTGTTTATGATCTCTAAAATTTCACATTCATCCACATGTCTTAAGAAAAGAGACTTTTCACAGCCATCCCCGGGCCCACATGAGATCTCCACTGCCGTCCTCGCTGGGTTAACTACAGGACTAAAATAGACATTAAACTAATTGTGCACACTTTCAGCATCAGTGATCGTTTCGTCTCCAATATCCAGTACCAGAGATTGGGTTTACCTGTTATCTTTTTCAATATGCCCCAAACACATTTACCGACATTGTCCGCTTTGCTTATTTGATCATCATAATAATTTCGTTTACGCTATTCAAGTGCCTTTTTTATATTCATGTAGTTTCTCTTTTAAAGTTTATGTATATGATCGCCGTGAGTATTACATTTTAACCAATGTAGATTTTTCACTTCTTCTGATAACTTAGTTACTCCCTGATCAATCCACATTTTTTTATTAGGGTTTGGACAGTTCTTTTTACTTTTTGTTTGGAAATGCTTGATGGAAATAAAATAAAAAAAAACTGTTAAAAAACGAAGCGAACATGTCATTAGAATTATATCCTTTATAGACATCATCCCATTCTTCACGTTCCAGTAAAGAATAGAAGTCCTGTTCATTTTCTTTGAAAGATTCTAATACAGCCTTCTGTAGCTCCCTGATTGGTACCTCGGAAGGTACCTATTTTTGTTGGAGAGTGAATTTTATCCTCTGTTGCAGCTGAATGCTGATTGACAAATAAAATAATGGTCCACTTCAATTCTTTATGGCCAGAAAGAGGGGTTCAGCAATTCATCCCTCAATTCAGTATTCAGCAAACGCTTCTGTAACAGTCCCAATGCGAAATTTTAACTTTTGTTCATTCTTACTGACCCAATACCTGCGTCGGTGTTAACGCCATCAGTACACGAGATATGTTCCAATTTAGAGACAATCATACAGGCCATTTGCTGCGATCCATGTGAGCTATTTCTAAGATATACTCTATTCATATAACTTGTACGGTATGAGTACCCCGAAGGTATCCTCATGGCTATAGTCGGAAATTCCAACCCAAGCTAGACTTTCAATACTTCCTAGTCTCAGTTTGGTTTTTTCTGCTCTACCTTTGGACCACCAAGCAATGGTAATATCCTGATATATAGCCACTGCATCTTTTGATAGGTCTCATATTTTGCCAACCGAACTAATGGCAGCTTATACAATTTCCGATTTTTTTGCAACTTCGCTATCTGTGCACTTGGAATCAAAAATGATACCGGATTCTTTACACTCCTAGGCCTTATAGTCTATTTACTCCAGGTTCTTCCAATATCTTTCTTTAGCCTTGTAGAATCCTCTCCCTCTTTTTCATATTTCCACTACTGAGTATATCTTGCATGCGATATCTAATCGTACCTTAATATTTTTCCTCTACCAGAATGACTGAGTAGTCTGCATATCCTAGGGTTGAAAACCTTTCCCTGTTGAGCGTCTTAAGCATTTCATTTAAGACAAATTACAACGCTCCTAAATCATTGGCAGGATCGGTGTTGACCTAAAATTGTGGATTTCTACCGTAGTATGATGATGAACCGACCTGTCAGATTAGTCTAATGGATTGATTATTTCAATTCTTAAACATCAGTGTATCAATCAAGAGGATATCGTTCCTCGAAAACTTTGAGTTCGAGGGCTGGCGAACATCCATCAATTGTGGAGGACCCAGTAGAAGAACATGAGGATTCATGAATATTCAGGAATTGAGATATTGAATTTGATATATTTTAAAAGGCATATAATTCGTATATGGACTATTACTATCTTTGCATTTTCATGAGATAAAATATGGTTTCTTAAAACGTATGTACATTATTATACATATATTCCTAAGTTCATACTTTTTAAACTTGATAAGGACAGTACTAAAATATGAAACTTTCCAAATCATGATCGTCTCTAACTCTATCGAAAAGAACTTATTGACACGTTCTAAGAGTGGGATTAAAATCTAGGCATGAAACGAGTATCAATATATGACACGCCGTTATTTCGAGAATAAGAAAACCAATAAACGGGAAATAGATTAAAGCAGCGTCGTCGTGGCAAAAATTGGATTGGCTTTATGTATGTTTCTCGGAAGTTTTATGGATTTTCAGAATTCTTTCGAACAAGAAAGCAGGCATTATTTCACCGGGGTATACCGTTAGTTAACTTTTACCATGGACAACGACGCTAGACAATTTAACTTTTCCAGTAAGTAAATAACGTTATATTTATTTGCATTGAAAAACCGTTATGTAGGAATTTACGTGTGAGCACAAAATCTAACATGCGAAGGGAGCTCTGTTTCCGAGAGAGTATTTGAAATTCGGGTAACGGTTCATTGTACAAGGTTTATTGTAATCTAAATCGTAAATATTTGTTTAAAATGAAATTATAACAATATCTCCTATTATTTTAAATGTTCCAACAATAAGACAAACTCGTTCCCATAGTAACCTCAGGGATCTGCAAAATTCTTAACGAGCTAGTTCGTTAAAATAATTGCGGCCTAGCTCGTTATGACAATTCTTGCCACTAGGGATCGGTAGAAATACTTTACGGATTAGCCCGTTATATCATTCTTTACTGTTGGGGAAACACCCCAACCTGTGTATAACTTTCGTTTTTTACCGTATAGTTTGGTGATAGCACCCTGTATGTCCGCAGTATGAACGAGTCATAATTCAAACCCAAATAGATTTAGTTCACCCCAGGTCAACAGCAAATTTGTGCATTTAAAGTATTGTATTTCAGTTACTCGTTAGTCCGAACCTGAGTTATTGGTATAATAGATTCCGGTATATGCAACAGCAAGTTAACACTTCGTCAAGAAAATATTTATCAATCGTTCGCAATTTAATATATCTTTGTCTCCGTCAGTGTTGCGTAAACAACAAAATGTCAAAGAAAGAAAGAACATGTTCTACCCTCTCAAATGCATCCGACTCCATGCAATTCATTCCCGCTTTATTTATCCCTGCCGCGTCGCGTAGGACACTCAAACATGATGCATCGGTCCAGTCACCGCTCTGCATAAGTTTGGCGCCAACCCCTGTCGCTGCTCTGTTTGACGCCAAGATATTTAGTGGTTTTTCTCATTTGTTTGCCCAGATATTTAGAGAATATCTGAGTACTCTCTGTTCTCTTTATAAAAGATTTGATAAAGACCTCCTTTGGGCGTTTTAACGCAATTTCGAGACAATACAGAACCGTAGAATCTCCCCTGATGAAGATAGAAGATGGTAAAATGGCGGATGGAAATTTGTGGTAGAGAAATCCATTCTGGTACTCAAGAATCGAATCAAATGTTCGAAGTCTTATAGGCCTATCCCTGGTAAAGTTAAATTGAGAGAATCGAAAAAGACGGAAAGTAAAAGGTATTTAGCTTGAACGGAAAGACAGTCAGTTGAAATTTTGAATTAACAGAAAGCTCAATTAAAGTCAGTATAGAAAGAGTTCATTTTAGAGTTAAATAATCAAGAAGTTTTGTTAGACATTTGCTAATAAGTAACTGAAAGTACAGTATCTATTTAGTTTTATGTGTGAAAGAATGAATGCTTGAAAGTAGTTAGAAATTGTATATATTTATCATATTTAATGCAAATTAATTATTGCATTATTAAAGTACATAATACCTAAAATACCTGTTTCAATTCACAACCTATGTATAAAACCTCCACCACCCTATTTTGATACAGTCCACTAATTAATGTGCTTAATTATAAAGTTAATTACCACCCCCACCTTTATGGTGATAAATGATTAAGAAATATTTGTTTATTCCGACCACTTTACCATTAGGGATTGGTAGATATTCTTAACAGACTAGATCAATATAATTTGCATTACTCCTTACGTTTTTAGAAACGGGAATTCAATAAATACAATAATAGGGACTAAAGTGGTATTTTTTATCCTGAGGGAAAAGTTTATAGTTGACACACCAACATCATTTTTAAAAAGGGAAAAATGATGGTTATAAACCGAAGAAGTCACTGATTCTGGACTTACATTGCATCATAAAATTTCTTCACAAAAGAAGACTTTTTAATGAATGAAGTACCTAAGTAAAAATTCTTAACTAATAGATTTTTAATATAATAATATACTAACTTTGATTGTCTAAATCTGTAGCTAATACCTAAACTTGGATAAACGTGATCCATTTATTCCAAAAACCGTAACAATTGCAAAACAATATTCTAAAGTTGGACTTCAAGATATCAAGTTAACGAAGTTGTTAAGATTTATGTACGAAGTAAACAGTAAACTTTCGAATAGAAAAGTAAATAAATGCATAAATAAATACAGCATTTTGCAACTTCAGATGTCGGATTGGAGCCGCCAACTTTATTCAACTCAGTAAATGACAATCTAGAGCTGCATAAAATTGATTGTGGATTGTTCAGCTTTAGTTCTAGTTTTTATAATGGATAAGTGTGTCTGTTGGTTGCGATGTAGAATAAAGACTTAATATTCGAAAGTAATCCGAAATTTTAAATGGGATACCCTCCGTTTGGTTCAATTTTCGGAATCTACTTTCACTTCGAATTAAATGTTCTCAATGTTTTAAATTTTCAATTAAAATTAATTAATTAATTTCTCTTTAAACCAAAACGGAAGGACTGAAAAAGTATACTTTTATTCGTAACCTAGAAGAGTTATCAAGGCTCAATATTTTAGGTAGAATGTGCTCTATATTCGCTACTGAGCTTTTAAAGTGGTAAACGATGCAAGTCAATGGCCTTACAAAATTTGTTTTCTTTTATTTGCAGCAAATTGTCATGTCATAATAAAGCATGTTTCTTTTGTTTATCTCACCTCATCCTTGAATGTGTCTTTGATTATCTAAATAGCAGGAATCCTGTACAGGGAATACAATCCGATCTTGACGAATAGTTTTTTATTCGTGACGCTACGCTTTGTTTAGCGTGCAGGGGTATAGCTCAGACTCGGGATCGATCTACGTCAGGTGATAAAGAAAGCACTTCAGTTAAAAACAATAACAACGTCTATTGGTCAAAGACTTAATGATAAAACATTAACAATGTCTATTGGTAAAGATTATATTATACCCGATTACTAAGGCGCGCATGCTTTCTCGATTTGAGGTATATTTTTGAATGTGTTTTTTAGGTCTTTGGTCACTGCTTTATAAATATAGTTTTTCTTAAGTTTATGTTGTGTTTTATTTAAGGTTGGTTTGCTCGTAAGGTCACACGAATATGCCACTACACTTTTAACTACTTGACAGACTCTACTTAGACACTTATCTTTTTTAGAACGTTGACAAATTTATCATATATTCGACTTTTACGACTACGGTTATGCTAACTAACCCAAACTAACCCAGACGTCGCGACCATGTGATCGAGCTAAGCCTAGGTTTGGGTCGGGAGAAAAGAAGTAGAACCTCAGGCGCGCATGTGAACATAGCCTAGGAGCGCATAGAACCTTAAAGCGCCCATGTGGACAGCCCAAGGAGCTGGCTTTAGGTGAGACAAATGCCTGCCGAACTGAAGGCTCGGTAGCGTATTTATATTATAAAAAGTGCTAATCATTACATGCTTAAAGTTTATACTCGCCCCGTTGACTGCTCGCGTTGTTTATAATTTGTCTTTAATGTTTGTATAACAATTTCCAAGTTCAAGTTCAAACTTAGGACAGGGTGATATTTATTTAGTAGCTTATGCATTTTAGTAGTTCACACTTTCCCTCGCCCTCTAAACATTGGTCCCCAACGACCTCTATTGCTCTAAAAAGAAAGAGCTCAATTCGAGAAAACCTGTTGCATATTACATCACATTATCGCTATACAATACAAAATGTCATTAGTGGTTTTGTCACTTTCTGGATCCAGGCTGACCCTTTGTAACTCCATCTAGCCTCCAGTGTGCAGTCTATATCCTAGCAATGTTTGACATGCCTTAAAACCTTTTCTGAAGATATCACACGTGAGAGTCTGCTGGAGAGACTAGTATGGACATCCTCTGGTGCTTGGTATATACATGCAACAAAAAGAAACATATTTTTATAAATTGTTTTAAAAAAATTACAACTCTAATTCTTTATTTAAAGAACAAATAGTAAGTAGAACTCCGCAACAGTGATCTATATTATTCACAAGACGGTCCTGTCTCCTAGTATTTTACATATCAATATTGAAATTTTTATTTATACCGTTGATTGGCTAATAGACGCCTATTAGTCAATCATCGTTTAGACACGATTTACCACATTTTTATAAAATATATGTATCGCTATGATATTTTGTTCGCTTTGAATAATTCAGACTGCATGCGATTCGTCTACCCCATGAAAGTTGATCTTTGGATTATCACCTTTATCATAATCAGAATATCATAATTTTATAAATTGTCTCAGTAATATTTACAATTCTAATTCTAGATTTACGAGAAACAAAAAAATAGTTGAAGTGAAATAAAAGTCTTTTAGTCTTCCTCCACTTAATTTATTGCGCAATTTAGCTCAGGTAGCTCGATATGTTTCGAACATATAAATGTTCATCATCAGGAGAGCTAAAAGAATCTACCTTTATTCAAGAGTTCAAGTTCGAAATAATACAATATAAAAGTAGAATTCAAACCACGGGCTTGAGCTAATAAACATCTACTCCCCAGAGCTCAGGTCAGACACCACAATCAGAAAACAGGGAAAAACATCCCTTTAGAGAAATTAATTTTAGGGGAAGAAAAAGGGGATAGCATATAATGGTTGTTAAAAATTTTTTGAAAATCGAGAATTAGGTCATAAAACTTTTCCTTCTCTCCCCAAAGTAAAAAAAGGAACAGTTGGTATTTTAGAAAACATATTTAGTTTCTGAGTGGTAATCGGGACCCGATACAGTGGCTTTATACAAGACAGTGACGACAATAGACCAGGGCCGCCATTTTGGAGCAAATTTTCTTAAAGGTTATATGGAATATGAACATTGTTCTACTTTACTATTAATAACTAATGTTCCTTTTATGTTCCCGGATCGGAAGACCATTCTCCATAAATTGGCGAATGCCTTCATGGTCTTGTGAACTTTTGGTTTTTGTATTTTTACCACAGTAACGCCATCTCTGCTTGTTCATATATACTTTAAAGTTTGCTGTTTTACCCTCCGTGAAAGAAACCTGTGTATGGGTCTTAGTTCTTAAGTAATTCCCTTTAGCTTCGATTCGGCAACGACTGTTAGATGTCTCTCTTGGATCTCGGGTCCTAATTACCACTCAGAAACTAAATATGTTTTCTAAAATATCAACTATTTCTTTTTTTACTTTGGAGAGAGAAGGAAAAGTTTTATGACCTTATTCTCGATTTTCAAAAAATTTTTAACAACCATTTTATGCTATCCCCTTTTTCTTCCCCTAAAATTTATTTCTCTAAAGGGATGTTTTTCCCTGTTTTCTGATTGTGGTGTCTGACCTGAGCTCTGGGAAGTAGATGTTTATTAGCTCAAGCCCGTGGTTTGAATTTTACTTTTATATTGTATCATTTTGAACACTCAAATAAGGTAGTACCCTCCGTGAGAGAAACTTGTATACGGGCCTAGTTCCTAGGTATTTTCCGCTGGCATTGAAGTTGTACTTATTGCTGGATGTCTTTTCTAGAGCTCGGGCCCTAATTCCCATCCATGTTTATTCCAACACACCAACCATTGGTTGCCTCGGGGAAGAGAAGAAGAAAATTGCTCTGAACTTCATTTATCATTCTTGCATTTTTTGACATTCTGTCATCTGTCAACCTAACCTTAAATATTCAATCGTGGCCATCAACGTGACAAGTCTGGTTTCGTTACTTTAGA
>JAEQML010053660.1:0-39858 GCA_016904865.1 Pissodes strobi
TGTTTGTTGAGCCCCCGTAGCGAGCGAAGCGAGCGGAGGGCCATGCATGAAGTGTTAAAATAATTGAAGACTTATTTGTTGATTCTATGTAACAGTCACGACATCTGACCAAATGCTATCGTGTACGTCACATATAAAGAAACGATCGACATTGCCGAATGGACATCTTGCCTGTTACATGCGAATATCCTCCCAGGACATCTGTTCCCCTTACTAAATATTCAAGAACCGTGTCAAACAACATCTTCGCACACACACCGCTCGTCGAGCAATATAGGATGTGCTACTGCCATAAAAAATCATTCACCTAAATAAAAAAAGAGTAGAGACACTTATAGCACAGCTTATTCATTACCAGCTAGTGAACTCTATCGAAATCGGAAAGGTGGTGTGTCGGGCACTGAGCTCTGAGCGGTTCAGTTCCACAAATGAATTTAAAATGAATTTTCGCTTCAAAATACATGACAAATTCGTCCGAAGCCTCGGCTATCGCCCTGAGAGGTTCGGAAATTTCGGATTTTTGTACAATTATTGTGCGTTTTAAAATCATTTTTAAACGGATTTTGACGATAAAATACTTATTTATGCAACAAGTGTGTAAAGTGAATCTTTTTTTATGAATGGGAACATTGATAAAAAAAATTAATTGAAATCGAATTAAAAAGGGTACTTTACACATGAGTAGCATACAAAATTTTTTCTACTACCGAAAAATATATGAAAAAACAAAAATATTATTAAATTACTTTACGCACTAGTGCGTAAAATAACTACGCACTGCAGATTAAAAAAGCCTATTTTACGAATCTTAGAGAGTGCGTAAAGTGAGTACTTTACGCACGGTAGTATAAAAAGCATATTTTAAATTAAACGAACTGTCAAAAGTTTTATTCAGATGCCCAGGTGTTTAAAACAATATTAAGTCATGACCCTCTTCTAAAATTTGCAAAACTTGGTTATTGACTTTCCCAAATCAAAGGATGCCGCCGCAAGATGACTAGCTGGTAGTAAATAAGCTGTGCTTATAGCGCACCATTTTTCTAATGAATTTTGCTAACGAAACTACAGTAAACGTCTTAAATATCTTTGTTTTGGCTATTGTGACAGTTGACAGTAAAAAGGAGGATGGATATTTACAAGTAAAATTTAATTTTGTCTAATGGGGCTATGCGTCGCTTTAAATTAGGACCGGAACAAAACGTAGGTCTCTCGTTCGACGCAAATGTATCCTAGTTAATATTTTCACCCGACAATTGATGTTGAGATGTGTTTTGTCTATATTTCTAGTGCTTTTGTGAAGTGGTGCTGAAAATTTGTGTCAAAACTCGAACTTTGAGGGCATTTTTTCAGTTCAAATGTAGCGGATCTTCCGACTTTTTTGGCTTAAGCTACTCTATAGGACACCCCCTTTCTAGTGAAAAAATAGAATTTGCAAAATCGACAAAACCTATATATCACCAGACCCTACAAACCAAATAATATAAATAACCACACAGTTCGGCATCGGCAATTTCCACGCCAATGGCTAAAGCAAGTCGCTGCCGAAATTTTAACATATGTAAAAAAAATTAGGTGTTGGTCTAGGGTCAAAGTGTATTTAATATATCCTGCGACCAATCACGAATCTGCCTCCCGCTAAAAACCAAGTAAACGTCGCACTGTTGCCTATTGTCGCGTATTTTAAATAGCTTGAAGGCGAATAAAATATAAATATTACAAATATTATAGTATTCCGTATTCCGTATTTCCCTGTGTAAATAAAATAGTAAATAATAGAAGACAGTAGTATTAAGGAAAATAACAAAATTAAGTATTCAAGTAGGAAATTTAAATATGTAAATTCACTATAGGAAACTAGACAGAAAATAAATTAGGATTATTGGGAAAAAAATGTGGCAGCATCTAAATATGCGAAGACATTTTTTGCCCGCATTCTTTTCGTCCGGGTTCTTTCATTTGGCAAACAGTAGTACCTATTGTAGCCAGCCTTGAGCATATGGTGACAATTATTATGTAACACTATTTGTTAATTGCTTAACAGGTGCTCCATATGCCAGGTTTTATACAGCTGTTTCAACAATAATTAAAGATGTAGGTCTATGTCTTGTCAGTTAGGTGAAAGCGCCACTACTTTTTTTAGCTAGGAACATATCAATAATTTTCACACATTGAAATAAGGGCAGTAAATTTTAGAAACATACCCTAGATAAGAAAGAGTGTTGTAAAATTTTAAATTATTCTTTTACCTCACCAAAATAAACACCTGGATTCTACTTAAACTATTTATTCAAATAGTAAATACTTTCACAGAACTAACCGCATTAAAAAATGGATCAGGTCACAAATTAAATTGGGGTTATGGTATTGTCCATAAAATATTGAGAATCTAAGTTTATATGTCATCTGAATTATCTGATTATTAATTTAAATCAAATCAAATTAAATTAAGGTAAAGTAATAAGTCTTAATCTAAGTCTTATAATATTAATATTGCCTACCTCCTGTTTGGAAATAGTTTTAAGCAGTTAATAGAGACCTACTAAATTCATGAATTACTCTATAAAGTAAATATGTATATACCTAGCCGGTAAGTACTTACGGGTAACACGAATTTAGTTCAGTTCGATACCAGTATTAAGGCGAAAAATTACTGTTGCAAATAGCATTTATGTGAAACAAATTACTGTCATGAGGCTTACAGCCAATTACAGTGAAAATAAATCAATTAATTATCACGACATTAACAAAATGAATTCTCTACTCGAGTAATATCAGATATGATCATGAAAAAAATAAGTATCTCCGCAGCAATGACGAAAAGAAGCAGACATAGATATGATACATGATATTAGATAAACTACAGCTATTTATAGGCAACTTCGTTAAGCAAGATAAAGATATCAACTGATAAGATCAGTAAACGAAATCGATAAATAACGATCATATATGCGATACAGAAAGGAAACGACCGACAGTCGTTTAACAGTAAATTCATTAATCAAAATGATATATAACGATTATATATACGATATAGAAAGCAAACGACCTAGAGTCGCTTAACAGTAAATTCATTAAACAAAAAGATAAATATCGATAATACCGAGGTCGTTAATAAGAAAAAAAATAGACCCTACTTGAATGTAGCAGATTTGCAGACACTGACGTTTCCTGAGAAGCTACGTCTCCATTGTGTGGTCGTATTACCTTGACAAAAGGCCTCTGTACGATTAAATGGAACCGGGAACTCTCTAGTTCGGCATAGAAAGGCCGCTGACGAGCGTTCAGCCCCAAAGGGAGGAAATTCTATCCCACGTAAGGACGTTCGTCTCACGGAAGTCGTTCGTCTCACAGAAGGTCACGGCAGGTCACGGAAGGTCGCTAATTAAATTATAAATAATTTTTTCTATTCAATATAGACACACTAACATAAAAGAAACATTTTTTCTTATAGGAAGGGTAATCACACTGGTTGTTAAATATCTTTATCAGTATCAGACAAGTCGGCGATAATTTCAAAAACTACACCTGGCAGTATGTTTGCCAAATAATTCCATTACAAAACCAAATAGTAATTAGATTTGATGGTCAAAAATAACAACGAAAAGTTCAGATATTGAAAGCCAGTCGTCTTTTACCTAGGAAAGAAGGCCCATTAATTTTCCCCAAAATAGCATATATACCACATCATTCTATCAAGAGGGCACTCCAAATTGATTCATCTTTCGAGCGACTCGGAACAGCGGAAGTAAGGTAGCGAGAGTATCGATAACACAAATCGACCAGTAAAAGGAAAAAATTGCACTACCGGATTTTGTAAAATTTACAACGTTACACTATAAGTTGAAACAATGACAATCAGTATAATCACAGTGCGTTAACGTAATAATATGCACTTTCTAGCATCTTCAACGTCACAAGCGATGACATTCGATTTATGTCATATCCAATTAAAGAATCTACAAGTGAGTTATATATATGAATAACATTATACATATTCCATATTATATAAACAGCAGTTTGCAAGGGCAAAGAGACCCGAATAAAGCCGCAAATTTGCTGAATATACAAATGTTTATGATTCTGTGACGATGTTTGGTAAACACCAATTTAGATCCTATTTAAACAACGGAATATGCACGCATAACTGCAACACAAAGGTATGGCTAAAATGCAGAAATAACAGTTTATCTGCATGTGCAGTCGATAATATAAAAAACACGGCAATTGGAAGCTTGTCTAGCGTTACATTTTAATTAGGATGCTTCGAAATAAATAGAACAAAAATGAAAAAAAAACTGCTCCCTAAAATCTAAAAAAAAATTACTTACAGGTACGTATACTAGTACAGCGGAAAAGACAACGATTCTTCACACAAATAAGTGGTTATAAAAGAAAGTGAGCAAAAATATTCTTCGGTAATTCTGGATGATTTGCTGTTAAGTGTGCACAGAAATGTGAAATTTAAAAGCATCTTCTTCTTATTTAATTCTATTAACAGTCAAAGCCAAATTACACAATATAACTCTAGATAATTACAAACAAAAGAAAAATGATCATGTTCAAAGACAAAGAAATAACAAACAATGTAATGTAATATAGTGACGGTGCATCAAAAATAAGTAAAAATAAGACAATTCATTTAGAAAGAAATATATATATCACAATGACAGATTGATCTGAAGTAAACAGAAACACAACAATAATAATACTACCTGAATAAGGAGTCATGATGATAATGTGTACTACTAAACACATTTAAACTGCTAATTAATTATCACTCTGTCCTAAGTTTGAACTTGAACGTGGAAAATAAAGTTAGAGAAAAGAGGTGTGTGTCTCGTCAGCGACCCGGGGTTGACCTCGGATCTGGATAGTCTGGAACACCGCAAGCATGTTGGCAAAATAGCCTTATTTTACAGATATTTTCACGGCAGACGTTCCCAGGATTTGGTCCGCATCATCTCAGCCTCCAGCAATGCCTGTCAGACAGCCGCGACACACGACAAGAGCGCACCCGGAAAAACCTATAGAACGTTGCCTACAAGGACTTCTTTGTCTGGCGCACTGCATCACTGTGGAACTCACTCCTAGTTACAAACTACAACTATTCAACCAATCAACATATTCGCACACACACCGCTCGTCGAGTGCCTTAGGATCTTGCTTTAGTGTGTGTGTGTCACTGCAATAAAAAAAAATAATTTTTAAAAAACGTGAGCGAACAGCGCAGGCAATTATGAATCTTAAAGTTAAAATGGTCAACATATTTTATGATATAAATAGTCAACCGGACCATCAGTCCGGCATCAGTCTCTCGCCTATTCCGTTCTAATCTTGTTGCAGTCCACAGACATGTGGCTGGATTGTTCTACTGATATCCTAATACTGAACCTCAACTCATGAGGTGCAGCTCACAGGAGCGTATTCTTGGGGAATATTCATCTAAAGTACTAAAGTCGAATCTACGATAGATCTGTCAAAGTTCTAAGTGAAGTGATTTTTAATTTTAAATTGTTACAGTGACTTAAAGTGCTGAGTGAAACTAAGATAAACTAAGAACACTTAAATAATTATCTCAAGAAATAACAAAACCTAACCATAAATTAAAACACAACACCGCCCTTAAAGAACTTTATTATAATACAGGGACCAATACCTATAAACAATTCAAAATGGTGCTTTCAACCGAAAGGACATGCGTATTTTAGTGATTGGGTAAAGTATATACTCACTAAGTGTTTGGCCAATATACATTATTATTGCTTTACCGAAGTACCTTCTTTATTATCGTTTCTCACCTGAGGTAGATCGATCCTTAATCTGAGCTACATAGCCTGCACGCCCTCCAAAGCGTGACGTTACGGAATACTGAACGTGACAATGATATTTATTGATAATAATTTTAAGTGATCTAAGGGAATGCTGGTGCTGAATTTTTACCAGACTTCATATATCAGTAGCTTAATTGAAAAAAAAACTTGTATTCAAATGGCTTTAAATAAGAGTAAGGAGACAAAGAGGGTTATATCTTAAAAATGTATACTGCACACGTTTTGATTCATTTACGTGAAAAATAAATGGTGGCGACCAGATGCATGTACTGCTGTCCGCATGGGTTCTTAGAGACATGTAGGTATAGCAATTTCAGAGCACTAATATTGGTACATTTTTTCGTATGCTATTTTACAAGTCCTAAAATTTTAGGTGCCTTCTCATTACTATTTGATACACATGTGATAGCTTACAGTTACACAATTCCCAAACCACAGGCACCCTCAACACAGTACAAAACAAAATTACCGAGCCGCCTTATATTTTTACGAGATAATTGTAATTACATTTTTTGTAATGTTACTCTCATTCTATTGTCAAGCAAATAAGAAACTTAGGTAGATCATCCTGTATCTCCCCATTCGCACTGTTTGGGTTTATGGATTTTCAAATCTTCCGCATATAACAAAATTTCGTTACACGGAAAGCAGGTGCTAAGTATTAACAGATTGAATAAGAAAGGTGCAAGATGTCCCCTTTGCAGCACCCTAAAGGATGCATCAAATATATCAGGAAGAAATGATTTGATTTTTTCAATTTGTTTTTTATCCCACAAGATCCGAGTATCACCACCTAAGCATCGATAATTTTTCAATTAACAGGCTATGCATTGGACTTCGGAGAAATCGGTGTATACAGAATCTAAACCTCTGCATGCATCACTTTATTACTGGAGATTTCTGATCACGTCGTAAATTCTTCATTTGTTTATGCTGTTCTCCGAAGCTGTTGAACATAATTTTCATCCAGGCCCTGATGTTACCGAGCTATAATATTCTTTTTTATGCACTCCTCTTCAACTTTGCATCTTCATTTCAGTTATCAAGTGTAAGATATTGTATTTGTGATTCCTCATAATACGAAATTTTGGTTTCTTGATTGTTCTTAGTAATGCTTGTCCTTTGTTTATAATGTTCATTACTCTTTAAAATTGTAAAGCATATTTATCATGGTGTCCATTTTGAGGGTCTACGCCATATATCATAACTTACCATACATAAGATCTAATAGCACGGATTACTATTGCAGACAATATTCATCCACCTGGTGAAAATCTTCCCCGCTTATTTTCTTCTAGATCTTATTTCCACATTTATTTTTCATGAATCGTACAACACTGCATCCAAGTATTGGAATATTTACAGTTTTTCTAATAAACTGTAACTTATATGGATATTAGAGTTTGCATTATTTTTGGTGACAAACATTTATTTGGTCTTCTTTATATTATAGTATATTGTCACTACCATTTATTCGCTTCTAACCCTCACTCGGTCTAGTAAATTAGGTTGGAGGTCTTCCTCACTTTCTGCCATTAATAATGTGTCCTCTACATCTGATTTTAATATTATATGGTCCAGGACCCGCGTAAATTAGAATGCAAATTAAATAGTAAATGGGTCATAACACAACTCTGCCTGGTACCTCCTTGGTGATGCTTCCTATGTACTTTAGTGAGGTTTTCTGCTGCCAGCAGAGGTTCTGTAGTACACGAAGGTCTCCTCCATCCAGTCCAAATTTTTGTAGGTCTTTTGCTACTTTAGCGTGGTGTACTGGATCAAATGCTGATGATCAAGTCCTTCGTAAGTATGTGTTTTGATTGCAAATAGGGCTTCGCAATTTTTCTAAGGACCTTTGAATTCGAACTGACACTGGCTTATGTCTATTTCGCTTTTATGATTTATTCGTGTCATCTTAAAGAATACTTTCAGTATATTATCCATTAGAATTATTATGATTTTTGGGAAGAGCTACAAATTCCAATTGTAACTATTCACTGGTGGGCACGTAGATAAGGACTCTAGTTAGGAGTTTTATATTGTTTTCATTCAAAAGTTTTCAGCTCTTATTATATCTAATCTAGAAGTTTCGTTGTTTATTTTATAGATCTTATGGCATGTTTCACTTTCGTCTCTAAAATAATGGATCTCTCGAGCTCTAATACATCTTCGTTTTCAGCTCTGGGCTTCTCAAATGATTTCTCACTAGATTCTTTCTTGTTTCTTCCTTTGGTTTTCTTTAGTTTCTTATGAAGCTTAGAGGAGTCCTGGTTATTATCAAGTTCTTAAATCGTATGCATATTTTATTCAGACTTTACAGAATGAATACAAAAGTTCACGGTGTTCACGTAACCTTTTGACAAAATTATTCGTATTCGGATAATAATTTCTAATCAACCGTTAACGAAAAGCATTATTGCAAATATAAAATGTAATAACTAATGATCTTTTCAATGGAATAGAGCTTAGCCAATGCTATTTTACTTTATCGTCTTAAAAGACTTCTTGCCATAAAGTTACGTTGGAGGTTTCCTCACTTTTTGCCATTAACAATGCATTATCTACACCTGATTTTAAGATTATATGGTCCAGGGCTCTCGCAAAGACCTATTTAGAATACAAATGGTCTATAACACAACCCTGTCATGTACCTCGTTGGGTACGCATACCCTTGGCGATGCTTCCTGTGTACTTTAATGAGGTATTCTGGTTGTCGGCAGAGATTCTGTATTACACGAAGGTCCTTTTCATCTAATCCAATTTTTTATAGGTCCTCTGTTACTTTGGCGTGGTGTACTCACTCAAATTCTGATGATTAAGTTCTTTTTGAGTATGTGTTTCGATTGCAAATAGGGCTTCGCAATTTTCCTAAGGTCCTTTGAAATCGAACTGACACTGGCTTATGTTTAGTTCAATTTTATGAAATTTGTTGTGCGATCTTAAGCAATACTGTCAGTATATGACTCATCAGAACAATAATGATCCTTAGGTAGAGCTATAAATTCCAATTGTAACCATTCATTTGGTACTGATGAGAACGTAGTTTAGGACTCTAGTTAGGACTTTTTTATAGTTTTCATCCAAAAATTTAAAATTTCAGATTCTATTTCATCTAATCCAGAAGTTTTGTTGTTTATTTTATAGATCTTTGGCATATTTCACTTCCGTGTCTAAAATAGTGGATCAATCGAGCTCTGCTGGGGAGCCTCAAATTATTTCTCAATAGATTCTTATATTTTCTTGTTCATTCCTGTGATCTTCTTTAGAGTCTCATGAAGCTTAAAAGAGTCATGGTTAGTATCCAGTTCTTCAATCGTATGCATATTTTATTCAGACTTTACCTTATAACTTGCAGAGGGAATACAAAAGTTGATGGTATTCACTTAAACCTTTTGATAAAATTCTTGGTTTTCGGATTTCTAGTGAAGGGTTAGCGAAGAGCATTTTATGTACCAGAAATGACGCAATCATTTTACACCCTATATTGCAAATATAAGATGCCGTAATAGCTAATGATCTTTTCAATGGAAAACAGCTTAACTAAAGCTATTTTGCCTTGTCATCTTAAAAGACCCCACCTTCTTATTACTGACTTTTCCTAATTCCTAAAAACAAACGACATAGTGTGCAAGTCTTACGTTCCTATTTCTTACAGAAGGATCTTTAATATGATTGCAGTTGTTAACTTGACGAGTGTACGGGATCAGAGTTAAGCCTATCATAACGACCCTAAGACTCTTAGATAGAGTCTCGTTAAATTGTCTGTATTTTAAGGGAAAATGTATGCCTTTTAACCACTGTACGAATAAATAGAATAGGCACTTTTTGCTGGGCTGGGTATGGACGAATAAATCAAAGTGTTTTAAATAAGGGAGACCGAACTTTATGATTTGGTTGCTTAAATTTGTTCTACATATTCAAAAATATACATATAAAATCACCACAAATAAAGCACTTTCAAATGCAAAACAAACTCGTATATTCAATTCTTTCATACTACCCAATATTTACATGTGAATTACTTTTTAATCCGTACGAAAACGTTTTTCGTCTGCTTCGTACTTATTTGCTAGAACGTTATATAATAATAGTATATAGGTATATCTCATTCTGGGCGTCTCTAAAGTCAGTTTCTTCGAAATATAGCTAACAGTCGGCCAATGCTACCAAAGTCTCGTCCCGAGACGTACTATATGGAACCTGCAACAATACAAACAAAATTAATAAACTTAATCTTTAAAGACGACCCAGCGGGACTTATTCCTCGCTGTTCGCTTTCTTTTTAGTTTAAGCCTTAGATCCTCTTTGAGTTCTCCATCCATGCTTGACCCTTGCAAGCTTCTTTTTCGTGACACATCACGAAAAGATGAAGAATCTCTTAGAGAAACTTCAGCCTCAACTGCAGGGTACTTTCCCCTTGATGATACACAAACTTTTTGCGCATCCTTCTCAGAGTTACGTTTACTCTCAGGTGACTTTTCACCAGGCGCTTCAACAACGTTTTGCTTCATCGCCATATCGTCAGTTCGTTCGGGTGACTTCCTACTCGACAGAACGTTATCACTTTGCGTGAACTTTTCCCGCATCCCAGAGCCACTTTTGCTCTCGAGTGCCTTTTCACTCAAATTGTCTGTAGCACTTTGCAGAGACAATTCCTTATCAACAGAGCATCTTTTGCCCTCGAGTGACTTTTCACTCTTATCACCACCTACTTCTAGCGGCGATACACTTCTTAGCAAGAAACGACTTTCGTCCCTTGTTGGCAGCTGTCCATCATCTCTCTCAGATTCGGTCTCTTCTTCACTATTTTCGAGTCTAGTCTGGTAAGGCTTTATTTTATCTACTGCCCAAATACCACTATAGCGTCTTCCTCGCCCATCCTCACTAGGCAGACTTTCTACCAAGTAGCGATCATGATCCAGAACTTTTCCGATCATATATGGACCACCAAATTTCGGCAACAGTTTTTTACTTTTTCCATCGTTTTGAGCATTCTTCTTTTGAATAAGTACCAAATCACCGGTTTTAAATTTCACGTTTTTCCTTTTTGCATCAAAACGATCTTTTTGTTTTTCTTGATTTCGGGTGATTGTTTCGGCTGCTTTTCGCCTATTCTCTTTTAAATTAACGTTGGTACCATCTATACAAACTTCCGATGTTAAATATGCGTCGTTCACTCCCCTTGGTTGGTACCCGAAAAGCATCTCATGAGGACTTTTTCCTGTAGCTCTGTTAACGGATGAGTTAAGTCCAAATCTTATGTTAGGTACACTCCGATCCCAGGTGTCCTCTTCGTCTGTAGACGCAGCTAGGGCAGCAAGAATTGTCCTATTGTAACGCTCGACTTGGCCATTTGCTCTTGGTGTGGCTGTGGCGTTGTATACGACTTTGACTCCAACGTCGGCTGTATATTTCTTAAATTCCTTGCTAGTAAAAGCTGTTCCCTGGTCGCAAATTAATCTCCTTGCTACGCCGAAGGTGTTGAAGATCTCTTTCAGAAATAAAATCACAGGTGAACTCTTGGTGTTTTTCATCGCCTTTATAAAAACATACTTTGTAAAGGCATCCACAGATACTAGAAGGTACATGTTGCCTTGCTTACTCTTCACAAAAGGACCTAAGTGATCTATGTGTAGTGTGTCCATTGGAGTTGGATCCTTCTTTATAGGATGTAAAAATCCGGGTTGTGGTCCACCACTATTTTTATTGTATAAACAGCTCAAACAACAACGTATATATCTAGTAACGTATTTACGTAAACGTGGAAACCAGTAATTTCGTTGGATCTGCGATATTGTTTTGTCAACCGCCAAATGTCCTGCTTGGTCATGAAAGTAAGCTGTAACTGTATGACGGGCTGTCTTAGGCACTACCCATTTTAGACCTTCATTTGTTTTCCGATATATCCGGCCATGTTTAAGTTCGTACTCTTTATGGATCAGGCTTTCTTCCTTATCACTTGACGCCCTTGAAAGCACTTCTTTCAAATACCGGCAACGTTCGTCTTGAAGCTGCGCCGACATAACCCAGTCACTCTCAGATGTTGTGATGGTCAAAATATGCGTGTCTTCGGAATAATTGTCAGGACCTTCTATGGGGTTTCTACTCAGAGCGTCGACATGCGCCATTCTAGTTCCAGGACGATATTCGATGGTGAAGTTAAATTCCTGTGTGATCATCCACCAACGTCCAATCCTTGGTATCAGATCCCGCTTTGTCATAGTCAGTCGCAGTGCATTACAATCTGTTACGACTTTAAAAGGAATCCCCAACAAATAAACGCGAAATCTTTGCATGGAATTCACCACGGCCATTGTTTCCAATTCGTATGAGTGGTAACGTTGTTCCTCTTTGCTGGTTTGCCTACTGAAGTAGAGGACGGGTTTCAACTTGAAATCTGGTTGTTTTTGTAGTAAGATTCCAGCCACTCCATATTTAGAAGCATCAGTATGTAGCTCGGTGTCGTATTTTGGGTGGTAAATTGCTAGCACAGGTCGGCTGCAAAGAATATCTCTTAAAGAGGTGAAGGCTTGTCGCTGTTCATGTTTCCAATCGAATATGACGTCTTTCTTCGTGAGTTGTGAGAGGGGTCTTGCAATAATGGCAAAATGTTTAACGTATTTCCGAAAGTAACTAGCCAATCCCAGAAATTGTCGGACTTCGTGCACATTTTTCGGAACTGGGAAGTCCTTTACAGCTGCGATTTTTGCAGGAGCTGGGCGCACGCCTTCTTTGCTGATTTCATGACCTAAGTATTCGATAGATTTTCTAAAAAAATGGCATTTTGATAATCGCAAGGTTACTCCCATACGTTCAAATAGCTGTAAAATAGTTTCTAGAGATCTTAAACCCGACGAGATATTCGTAGATGGAATCAGGATATCATCCAAATACGCCAGAGCGATAGAAAATCTTAGGGATCCCAAAATTTGATTTACAGTTCTTTGGAAGACTGCCGGAGCATTAACTAGTCCAAATGGCATCCTCAAATACTCGTAGTGCCCATCTGGTGTGATAAAGGCAGTTTTTGCTACGGAATCTTTTGCCATCGGTATTTGATGATAACCACTGGCCATATCTAGAGATGTAAAATATGTGCACCCTTTTAATCGTTCAAGATGGTCATCGACTCGCGGGAGAGGGTAGCAATCTTTAACCGTCTTTTGATTCAAGGCCCTATAATCGACACACATTCTGTTAGTTCCGTCTTTTTTCTTAACTAGTAAAATGGGACTGGCATACGGAGAATTAGACTCTTGAATTATACCAACTTTTAGCATATCTTGAACAAAATCCCGCACCAACTCCCTTTCACACAATGAAAGACGGTAGGGTCGATACGTCACAGGTTTAGAATCACTTAGCTGAATACTCATCTCGGCATCTTTGACACAACCCAATTCTGCTAAATTTTCAGCAAAACAATGTCGATATTTATTTAGTAATACCAATAATACTTTTTTATTAGTATCACCTAGCGAAAAGTCACAATCAATGTCATCTAAGCTAAATTGTCGATAATCACTAGAGTTAATATTAAAGATTCTTACCTCATTTTTGTCGAAGTCATTCTTTGGGAAGCACATTTGACCTCTAGCAATCACTTGCGATTCTTTAAAAGTCAGGTTTGCATCGGACATGTTGAAAACTGGTAATACTCCACACTCCGTTGAGACAACGCAACTAGGAATAGAATATTCCGCGGATGGTACCATACGGCGCTGAAAATCCACAAACAGTTCCCCTTGATGCTCGCCATCAGCACAAAATGTCACATGACCTATGTGATTGGGAGGGATCGTAACTTCTTTATCTACACGCATCCTGATTTTGCTGGGTGGAAGACTGTCTATTTCAGGTAACGGTAACATTTCCGATTTAAATAGTCGCAATTGTTCATTTTTCACAACTAACACTACTTCAGGATGATTCAAAACAGTTTGTCCAATCATAACAGGTACACTTTGTATGTCATTGGCGACAATAAGGACAGGAACAGTCACCTTAATTAAATCAATTTCGATATTAACTTTTGCAGTACCTAGCGCAATTGCAGTGCCGCCAGCATAGCCACTTATTTTCACATTACACGGTTGCCATGTAATGTTGCATTTTTCAGCAGTACTTAATCGTATTGTAACGACGGCACACCCTGTATCTACCAATCCCTCGCAGTTGACGCCATTCACTTTGCATGCAATTTGATAACACTTTTCAAAGTCTTGATTTGCCGATTGACAAGCTAAAATTGGTTTTGAAGTTGATGAACGATTTCGATAGCAGTTAGTCGCACTATGACCTAACTTCTTACATATAGAGCATTCCACCTTGGATTTACGGCAGTTTCTAAAAATATGGCCTTTTTGCCCACAATTATAACACTTATATTTTTCATGGTCACTTGATTTTCCAACATTAGAGACTTGTTCTCTAACGAAAGAAACCATTTTTTGACGTTGTCGATCGTTGACAAACTTTTTGTCAAGCTTATTATAATTGTAGCATTCTGGTGTAGAAGCTAGCGCTGATAAATACTCTCTGAACAAATCCTCCGGTTCACTATATCTGCCAGCTTTCGCCCCGTTTTGTATGGCACTGTCTTCAATTCCGTCAATCAACATAGATACCGCATTTTTTCCTTTTATTTCACAAGCACGAAGTAACTCCATTTTAGTAAAATAGTACTCAGTCCATGTTTGCTTAGGCGTTTTTACTAAACTAACCATTTTTTTCAGCGTCGAGGGAAAATCATGTTGATCAGGGAATGCATAAATTATCATAGTTTTCCATTCATCCCATGTATGGTCATACGTATCCAAACTATTGTACCACGCTTTAGCCAAACCCTTTAACCGCGATTGCATATGGTATACTGTCACTTTTTCATCCCAATTATTAATTGATTTAAGTTGATCTATTTTTTCTACCCACTTTATCGCGCTCATGCCCAATAAATCTGGAGAAAATTCCGGAATGCAATCAGAACGTATGGAAACAGATGTTTGAGGAATACTGGATTTTTTACTCAAAAGTTCGTTTACAACATTCTCCAAATCTTTAATCTTTCTATTTTGATTAGCCAGTAAATCGCTTGTCTTACTTAGCTTAGAACTACTTCTACTTACTGGAGATCCAGGTGGTGGTGGTGTATATCTTACACTTTCACAAGACAAAGAACGTTTCCTTGTCTTACGTCGAGATTTTGCAATGGGTTTCCTCTTATACCGACCGTAATCACTCTCACTGCTAGACGTATATGAGGAGGACGATTCGTTTCTCCTTGTTTTACCCATTTTTAACAAACTACTCAAACACTTATAATTAACCAAAACACAAGTTCAGTTCAAACACCCTATATAAATCGTGTCTACACAAGTCTCTTCGAATTGGGCGTAATTATCCCGCCGCTGCACTATAAAATCACCACAAATAAAGCACTTTCAAATGCAAAACAAACTCGTATATTCAATTCTTTCATACTACCCAATATTTACATGTGAATTACTTTTTAATCCGTACGAAAACGTTTTTCGTCTGCTTCGTACTTATTTGCTAGAACGTTATATAATAATAGTATATAGGTATATCTCATTCTGGGCGTCTCTAAAGTCAGTTTCTTCGAAATATAGCTAACATACAAATATTGTGTTTTTAGGCCTCCACAATATGGTTCAACAAAAAAATAATTAGGTTACTGAGATATTTCCAGCTCCCTGACAACCTTAACTTTTGCTGTGTGAAAATCTGTAACCTCTCAAGGAGATAACAAGCAACCTTCCAAACTGACAGAACTTGTACGTAGAATATTCTGTAATTTTTACAAGGTTAACGCTAGGTACCCTCATAAAAAGCGAATGTAACTTATTTACTGTTTCTACGATGGTTACATCATTTGTTTATTACAACTTTGTTTGCGATTAAGTAACAGTGTCCATGACTCACGCCCATTGAATTCACAGGCTGCAAGTAATCACAGGAATATTCGTTGCTAAGCAATGTCATTTAGGAACTAATCACACACAAAGGACAATTTTATGCTCAAAAATTTTGAGTAAGCCTGAATCGCCCTAGTCGATACCAATAAAGCTAAAAAAATGACGTGCTTTCTGGAATGTCACCAGAAATTATGGAAGCTGCCCGAGAAATATCGTAAAAGGTACGAAATGGTATTGTGGCGGTCTTCATCCACCGACTCACAGGTGGCAGCACCAACCAAAAATCAGCCAACATCTCACCGCGGACTCACGATGCCTTCTCGCTTCAAATAATAGTTCCAAATATGAACAAGCCATACCCCGGTGTATAAGGCAGGGTCTACCTACGCCTTACTGAATCCACATTAATAATAGCTATAATTACATGCTCCTTGAATAATATACTTTATCTATGACCTATGCAGTAAGAGATTATTTGACTTACTTAATAAGTTATTACATCACTTCTTGTTAGGTAACAAACTAATTAGATCATTAGCACATTTTTTAATAATCAGTTGGGCGGAACTTGTCAAAGTCGAGATTTTTAATGACAAGATTTGACTTTTTCACTAAAATTAAAACCATGGCACATATAACAACCAGCAATATTACTCGACCTATCTGGCGAAAAAATAAATTTGACCTTGCTAACGTCAGTTGGTTAGGAAAAGTCAGGGCTGGATTTGAAATATATATAAGTATGATTTTCCTTTATCAGAGCCGTAATATAAAATTTCAAATATCAATAGGTTATGAAATATATGTATACCTTGTTGTATGAGCAGGAAATCTAAAGAATCTTCTTGGAAGAATATCTCTGGTTTGTACAAGTTCTTATTGCTTGAACACCATGGCTTTTTGCATTACACAATGTCGTAAACAACGTTCGTCTCTTACAATGTCAATTATTTGACAAATACACGCCTATGGTTTAGATTTAACTCCAATAGCAATAAAATAACCCAATCGTAAAAGCACGACACCGCTGGCGGCAGTTTGACGGATTTCCTACCAAGAATTATCTTGCACGCGGACTTGCACAGAAGCGAAAAAAGAAGATGTGATATTGCTGGTTGTTGTTGTATGTGCCATATTAAAACTATATTTTTTCAGAGTATAAACCGACGTAGTCGTAGGTAAAATGTTATGCAGGGTTTTTGATGATATTTTATTTTTAGAGATAGAATGTTATGTTATGTTATGTACAAAACTTATAATAAGGTTTTTCCTATGTTATCTCTTGAAACTATTAGAAAAAAAAAGAAAAATATAAGCAACTTCAACTTTTTTAAAATATTTTTTGATTAGTTTCCTTTGGTTTTCAGGTTCATATTAAAGAGAAAAAAAAAAGAGAGAACAATGTATTATTTTCTTTACATGATTTATGTTGACGTTTCGTCATATTTTGACCTTCTTCAGAGAAGGAATATATATATATATATATATATCAATAACAGTGTAACAGTCCAATTTGCCAGTGTAAAATATATTTAAATTTCATTTTATGCGCTGCATTTAGCAAAAAATGCTGTATTTTGCGGTTAAAAATTATTGAAAAGAGGTCAATACTCTTCAGTTAATTAATTCTGAATTTATTGATTCGATTTGGTGTCAATAAGCTTAAAATTGTCGCATTTATTAATGTAAATTAATTTTATTCTAAATATGGGTTAACGATATATTTGTATTAGCTTTTATAACACTATTATGGCTTTGAGTAACTATTTTGATCCCACCTTTCTCTTGTGCAGCCCTCAGGCACTTTGTGACTATTTTTATTTGAGTTGATATGCAAACCACAGATTGCTTAGGTTTGTTCAAGTCAGTTAAATCGGATATTATGTTATTAGTATAACTTAGCTTGATTTATATTACATTACCTTAGAACAGCCAGCAGCCGTTCTATATTTTTAAAAATTATGTTTTTTAGATATATTTCATAACTTTTCGGGACCCCCGGTTGCTTAATTCCAATCACCGGCTGATCATTTCTGAGATCTTTTTGGAACCTCTGGCTCTAGCTGGTTTCAGATATTTATATTTATCTTTCCACGCGGCCTGCACTAGCAATTTTCGGTTGATTTTGTTGGCAGCATTGGGTAGTAGGGATAGGCTATTTCCCATAATTGCTGCTGTCGATATAAAGTATTAAAAGTTTTTCGTTTTGTTGCGGAATATTCACTGGTATTTCTTGTACAATTTAATTTCAGCTCATTATTTGTGGCTCCCGCCGTTGTTTTACCACCATAAGAAACGAGAACTAAGTCGTTTATTATCTTAGAATTTTCCTCGTATCGAATCCCTTGGCATTTTTCAGCTCATCACTACTTCTTGATTCAACGGTTTTTTTTCGAATCTCGTTATAGAGAAAAGGCAAATTGACTGAAACGAATAGAGTTCTTCTAGAAATACCTTTCGAGGCGAAAAGAAGGTTTGCTTTAGTGCAGTCATAGTGACTCAACATTTAGTATTGTAATTTTATGCTACCCTTCTTTGGGGATATTACTGTGTTGGTTTCTGTTTGTGTTTTGACACGACCGATTTATCGGGATTTAACTACTGCACTAGGTAAGCATTTACTCTGGAATTATTTTTTTTCCTATTGCTTGTGAAGCACGTGAATGCCATGATGCTAAAGGCCTTTTCCCTTATTTCAAGAAGCTTTCCGAGTTCGTCGTATAAGACCGTAATCTGAATATCTGAATTTTTATTTTATTGTGACTTTAGTTCTGATCATATGGGGAAGTTTATATTTTCTTTTAGGGATGATTCATACATATCTTTTTTATATTCAAGTTGTCTGTACCTTAGTATTTCTTTTATTTGCTGATGGTCATTGAAAATACATTGATAATTTTTGGAGGAATTTGTTTTATAAAGAAAATATATTTATGCAAGGGGGCTATAGTTTTTCATTGAAGTAAGGGGGCTCTGTCTAATGCGTATTGGGTTATTACAGGGTTCTATTACCGGGCTACAAGTCCTTTCTCCGAGCCAATTCAATCACCTGGCTACAGATCCTAGCTCCAGGCTAGAGTAGAGCCAATCTTATCTCCGGGCCAATTTTATTGCCGAGTCCTCTGCGGGTTCTATAGCAGTATCAACAGGTGCCCGGCGCCTCCACCAGAGTTCGCACGGATCTACATATCGTACAGAAGCTTAAGTTTATTTATTCATTTATTTTTCTGTCCGACTGATATAATTGCTCTTATTCCTTTAATATAAATCAAGCATTGACCGCCAAGCTCTAAGATAGTTCTCGTTAACTTTATTTTTCATTTATTCATTTGTTTATCTGACCGATTAATATAATCGCTCTTAATTTTTCTTTTTTTTTTTTAATATAAATCAAGCATTGACAGTCGAGCTATAAGATAGTTTTCAATAATTTTATCCTTTTTTTAATTTATTTATCAGGTCAGTTGATTTAATTATTGTGGCCATTTAACACTACTTATTATTATTGCTATATTTATAATTGGTGCAGCTACTAGCACGCATACATATATGTAATTAGCTTAGTAGCAAATAGGTTGTTCCTTAAATTATAGATTGTGTGTTCTTGTCAAGTTAAGATTGAGTACCTTTGATTTAATAAGCGTGCCTAGCCACCTCGCACAACACCAGCGTAGCTTATTCAGTTTAGTTGGGAATAGCTGGTGGCGCTCTACGACCCCACTACCGGGGCCGAGCTTTGTAACACGACACCCCGGTGCTAGGTTTGTTTCTAAATAAAATCTTTACTTTTAACTTCAATAGGAAAAACGTGTTGCAACAGTATTATTTAGTGAATGTATCACCTAGTCACAAAATATGAAAATGATCTTTCAAAAGAAAGGCTATTTGGAAGAACAAAAATGTATGATTATCTGCCTTTTTGTGGCAATGATAATGATACGGCAAAAGTGCAAGGAGATTATCAACAATTCTATCCTCAACCAAGACGCTATTAGATCCACTGAAAAAAAAGTTTTGCGAAACGAAAAGCTTAAGATCTGAACATTAAAATAGATTGAAATTTTACAAATTACATGCTTATGTCCGTTCCAACTCTTTCCGAACAAAATATGCGAGATCGACTTCAATATGCTTTGGAAATGGATAGGCTTATACTGCAGGCATGAGAAATTTTAAATGTAATTCTATTCACTGACGAGTGTTCCTTAAACTACAGCAGGAATACTTTAGCGAAAAATAAACATTATTGGTCTTCGGAAAACCCTCACAAAATCCAGCCGGTTAGGATTTTTGAGGCGTAGATCGCTGAATGTTTGGTGGAAAAGATATATAGTCCAATACTTTTGAACAAAAATTAAACGAAGAAATACATCTCAATCTTCTTTGAAATAACATTCAGAATCTCTTCGATGGTTTACCCATCGGCCTTTATAACCGTCTCATTTGACGTCAAAACTGCGCTCCACCCCGTAATGCCTGCCGCAAATAATCTTAACAACTTTTTTGATATTTGGATTGGAAGACATGGTACTCTTAGATGGTCAATCAGCCAACAGCCAACCTAAATTCCCAATTTATTTTTTGTTGAAAACTTTATAAAAAAGGCCATATTGTAATTGACCTCTAGACTTAAATATTTTAAGGCGAAGAACAGAAGATGAAATATTAAATTTAAACAAAGAATATAAGAATTCATTTCCGATTCTATTGATAACAAAATGAGGAAAAATATATTTAAATATATTTAAAACCACGGAGGTAGAAAATATATAACTCTAAAAAAATATTTTTTCTACACACATGTTAATAATGGAACTTTTAACACTGTCTACTAGCGTTAAACATGTTACTTTAAGGCACTAGTGCCTTAAAATACCTACTTTAAGTCACTAGTGGTAAAAGTAAAATGTCAATATTTTCAACAAAACGTCAAAAACATTTCTATATAGTTTATTTACACTTTAGTACAATTTGAACAACTTGAAAAATGAATTCCTTCCTCAGTTCGGCTGTTCTTTGTGGTTGAGGAGGATTGAACAGAAACAACAGCATGTCCAGTTGATGTTGAAGCATCATCGGCTGATGTCGTTTGTACTGTAAGCAATTTTCGAGCAATAAAATTTTTATTTTCCAAGGAATCCACGATGTACCCTTCTGCAACGGTTAATGATTTACATCCCCCATGTCGCTTAATTGTCATCAAATTTGCTCCAGCATCGGCAAGTAAGCTCGCAGAGGAACGGCGAAAGCAATGCCCCGTATAGAGTGTTGAATTTGGAAGTTGCAAAAATCTTGCTATAGCAGCAGGAAATTTTCCGGACGTGTTAATTCCGATCGGATTTCTGGTACATTCACCTTTTAAATATTTTAGGAACAGCCAGTATATTTTCGATAAAAATCCAAATTAAATTTGTCAACGATGAAATTTCGTGGTACCTTAGTTTTGCTATCTAATATTTTAATAACTAATGAAGTCTTCATATCTTCCACTTTGTCAAGAGTCAACTAACAAAGCTCCTCCCTACGGCAGGCACCAAATACTCCTACAATCGTAGCTACTTTCATCACAAAGTACTCATCGTCCGGTGCGCACTTCAGAAACTGTACAATTTGGTCTCTAGTAAAATTTTTTGACTTTTTGGCCTGGTAATATTCTCCTTGACGTTTCAAGTAGGCAATCAGTTTAAAATGTTTGCTGATATCTACGTCGTTATTACATTTACATGTAGCATAGCTTTGATAATTGAATAATGGGACCAAAGAGAAGATGACTTCCATACCTTTGCCTTTTCCTCAAAATAGGCCAGGAATATGTTTTCGGAATACTTTCCAGAACGCCTTTGTTTTCACACGATTTTAGAAATTTATTATGAGCAATCTCATATTGAATTCCTGATTTTCGTGGCAGTAAATCCAAGGTAGCTCTGTTACCAGCTTCTTCTAAGTCTTTAAGTGGATCAATAATTTCTTGTATTTCTTGCCTTTTTGGCAAATCACAACAGCCAGCGCTAGCGTTTTATTAAAACTGACAGGACTTTTCAAATTTTCATTTTTTTTGTATACAAATCAGCCAACAATGGTTGCTAGTTTTTATTGGCAAATGTGAACTTCGATAATTTATTATAAATATACGATGCTATTAGAAACTACCTGGATGTAAGAGATTCTAAACATTTAATTTTTAATTATTGTATGCCTTTTATTGCCGTATGTAGAAAAAATATTGTAGAAAATTTGTGTTAAAAGTATTTTTAAGGCACTTATGTGGTTTGCAGAACTCGTTTCGCTCGTTCTGCAAGTTTCCACATGCGTGCCTTAAAAATTTACTTTTAACTCTTATGTCATAAATAACTATTATTTTGACGCATAAAATACAGGATATTCCCTATTAAAAATGTTGATGTTGCTTGTATTTTCCATTTCCCGATGCGATTTTGAAAGATAATATAGGAAAACCCCTACAAATTTTGTATATAATATTGCTTTCAATCTCCAATAATAGAAAGTCTATAAGTAGAGGTCTAAACATAATTTAAAACCCTATACATTATGTATAGAGTAAACTAGTATTCTCGTAAAAAATAGTAATGACAAAAACCACATAAAAGAAATAATGTAATAGTAAATATCTCGATGATTCGCGCCTTTCCAGTTTTACCACTTGCTTGAAAAGTTGTAAGAGATACATTACATGTTTACTTTTGTATAAGGGGGCAAAAGTCCAAGACATTAAGAAAACTAATTTGGTGAAGTGCCATAAAGCAAGAAAAGTCGTTAAACTAAGTTTCCTCTGATGCCGAGAAATTATGTTACAAGTAAATGTTAGAAACTGGTTCAAATGTAATGAAAATGTAGTAAGATGGTTCAATGTACCGGTGTGATGTTGCAGTTGTAAACTATGATAATATTACAGCGAGTCAGTAAGGAGTAGAGGACATAAGCTTATCACATTATGTCGTCGAAAAACTTATTTGTAACTGCAAAAGGGCATATTATTTTTAGTGTATATTATAACCGCATACATGTTTATGACTAAATAACCATGTACGGGATATTAAAACCACTTGGCTTATTGCCGTATCAAAAGATTTTTGACAATAGCGACGAGATTATATTTGAGCTACGACCAGATTTTCCTTTTGTTTGTTCGAATAAGCGGATTAGGTTGAGTTCGCTTTGTTAGTTTGTTTCAGTTGATCAAAAGATGGCACAGAGATTATTGCCATATATAATAATGGTATTTGCCTGGACTAACTTATGATTAACCCAAAATTACAATTGTTTTTTCAACATACACTAACAAATACAAATCAGACGTGGCGAAACTAAAAATAATAAAAATAAATCTAAACTCATAGATATTCAATGAAATATGACATTGCTGTCGGAGCTCCATTCGGGATCGTGTTTCTATTCCATCCACATTTTCCAGATTATAACAGCTCAGTACAATTGTACTGAATTTAGTACAATACTCGATAATTCAGTACGTAAATACTAGGTACATTTTTAATATAGCACCAGTTTCAGTAAAACCTTCCAACCTTTATACGCTTGAAAAAAATAGTTTTGAAATTATTAGCTGAACCTAAACATAATAAATTAAACCCGTGCTTAGAAAGTTATGATATACTTTCCGATCTATATATATTTTAAGAGATAATCTACATGGATTAAGCTGTTTAGGAAAATAAACCAGTTTCTCCCCTATTTAAGGAATAATTTTAAAATTTCAACATGCTAGTGGGAGTGATGAGCGAGACTGGTCTTGGTCTTGCAGCCTTGATCTTGGTCTAGTAAAAAAACAAGACCAATACCGAGACCGCCTTTTGGTTAGCAAGACCATGAATGACCAAGACTATGCATGCAAGAAAAAAATCAATACCAATGCTATGCCTTGCAAGACCAATACCTTTGCAAGTTGCAAAGAGTCTTGCGAGACTCTTTCAAATTTCGCACTGTTGCTAAATGTTCGATTGTTAGCTTTATATGGTTTTGCAAAGTTCAGATTTTTAGTTACCCAATGTAAACAGTGGAACATACGGAAATCAATTTCGAAACAGTCTGATAATTCTACGCCTTATTTAAAAGCAAGACTTGCAAGACTCTTGCTGCATGACAGAGACCAAGGCCATGCAAGCCCTGGTCTTAGTCTTGCTTTGCTCATCACTAGTTGCCACAAACATAACCTGTCTTTTGGCATAGAAATATTCTTATGTTCTAAACACTAATTATTAATTCACTTTCTTTTTTGTTGTAAACTGTATATACACGAGCAAGAAACGAAGTGAAATGAATCTCCAGGCATGCTTCTAGTGCTAAAAATTTAAATCAAACGCTTTTCGGAAACTAAAAGTTCTAATGTATATTTTGTCATTAACTTGAATTGCATTACATTCCCTATTACGGGTTTTTATTTTTTTTTTGTTTATTCGCTATGCTATCAAGAACGGCGAAGAGAAAATTTTAGTGGATTATCATAGTACGTAGCATGGTAACATTGTTCCATTAATTACGGTGGATATTTAGCCATTCAGCGTTCTCGTTTCCTTATGGTATTTTGACCATCTTTTCTTTGGCAATATGTTTTGTTTCATTATCTTCCGTAAAAGAAGAAAGCACCTCCATGCCTTAAACAGAAGTTAATATTTAGTATCAAATCAAGTGTGTTTTAGGTGCTTGAACAATTATGTTAACACGCTTGAAACTTTACTAAAATAGTCTTATGATTCTTTAGTTTTATGAAATATGTCCCTGATTTAAGCTTGGTGGACCCTAATTCCAGTGCATTCCATATCTTTTCTCGGAGGAGGAATACCTATTAGACGGACTGTTCTGCCCAATTAGTTTGAGTTGAATTTTAGGGAATGTTTCCTTTTATTAATGGATTTCTGTATTTGATTGGTTTGTTTTTTGTTTATTTTCCTGGAAAAAGAACCGGGTTTTCTACAAGTTACTCTAGAACAAGTAACCTGACCTTACTTTAATTGTTAAGGTTATTTGTGACCATAGTTTCTTTCTGACATTTAACTTCAGATTCAGAAACCGAATTGTCATCTGAATTTGATATTTTGCGTTGCGTATGCTGTCATAGTGAATAAGCCGCGATCTAATGATACTACGTATCGACAACTGACAATGTGTTGCTCCAATCAGCTACATATCGATATTGATTTTATATAAATTTGCTTTGAGACCGCTTGTTGTGATTTAATTTTGAAAATTGCGGTTGCAGTATATCGCATACCTATCGTTGCTGCAATGGAACGTAGGTGGATGGAAGGAAATGACAAAAAATATCAGTCGATCCGATTCTTGGATGACGTCATTGCTGGTAGGAATAGGTTGTTCGTGATCTGTGGAAAATAATTACGTTGGGGTTCCTATTGCGGGTTGCGCAGAGCCTTGGTAGTTGTGTGACAGGGAGCACGTGGCTCATGGGAATTAGCTGATTTGAAATCCGGATGTCCAGTAGAAGTTGCATGTGGTCATTGTGGTCTGCTCCTCATCATATTGATCAGGGCGAAATTAACGGTCACCATACTGAGAGGCAGTGACGTGTAGCAATAGAAAATTTCTTTTCAATTACCTTTGTGGGGATCTTCTATTCGACTCATTTTAAGTCTCAGGCAATACCTTCAACTTATCTTTTTATTGCGTTATTTGTTAGGTGCCTGAACTCACTCCCGAACTGTTTTTGCCAGATAAGTTGTCGTTTAATTTATTTCAAGTGTATCCATTTCGTAATTTTTCTCCCCACGAAGACGACTCTTAATTATATATTTCTTGCTTGCGTTCTAAGTAGAAACCTTGAATATGTCCATGTTTTGGATGATTTTTTACAACTGATTTTACATTTTTGATTACCTGAAGAGTCCCTTCACAAAGGAGACAGTTTATTTTGTTTTACTACCTTTAGAGAAAATTGTTTTTTTATAGATATATTATCCTCCCCCAACATACTTAAATATATTTATATAATATAATGCCCCAGGACAGGCCAGATTTACTGACCATTTTTTGTTTTTGTTTTTTTAATTAATAAATTAATACTTGAGTACTCTTGTCTAAACTAATATCCTCTTGTGTGGCTAATTTAATAACACTTAACGTGTTGTAACTAGATTACAGCTAGTCAACATTGCGTCCTAGTGGACTCGGCAGTGTAAACCGAATATGATCAAAGTCTGGGCTTTTTAGTTACACTCAGTAAGTTTAGTATTTTTCTTTATTTACTTTATTTATTTTTGTCATAACGTGTGATTATTAGTAGTTGCATATCGACTGTTATACCTGCTTTTTAACAGATATTTTTTGGTAATTACGCACTTAGTTTCTTTTAATTTGAGCTGAATGTAATTAAATAAAATTAGGAAATAATAAAGAACGTGACAAATCCTAGTAATATCTATGACATGATTTTCGTGTGATATAAAATTTAGGCTCTAGAAAACCGCTTCCCTCTCTGCAAGATTAACTTTTTCTATTCACCCTTCAACTCCTTGCATGAACCTATATTGCTAGGAACAAAGAACGATTTCCCATCTTCAGGTGTACTCCACTTACTTTTCTAATATCTCTTAATAGAGCGATAAAACGAAAGCAACCATCTGAGACCACTTATAATTTATGAAATTACTTCCGACGCTATGCGAAAACATAGCTAAGGAACGCGTTTTCATATTATTTCTGTCGGAACCGTAAAACAGATAGCTTAATATTTTAGCTAGATTACCCAAAAATCATATTATTCTTGTAAAATATATCAAAAGATGCGAGCTAGTTTGCGTATATCTCCAAGAGGTATAAGTAATTCGTGTGAATATTTTTTTCCGAAATTACTTATTTTTGCGCAACGACTGAAAGCGAAATATATGATATGAGTATACTGATGACTGATGTATTGTAAATTGATATGTCCGTGGCTATTTTTGATCTACTAAAGTAATTGAAATCTGTTCCACCCAAGATCCATTTGAGATTTTTAAGATTTTTTCCACCCAAGATCCATTTGAGATTTTAACTCTCCTACTTTGATGAAAAAATTTGCAGATATTTGCGAATTCACTAATAAATTGATGAGATATAATAATGTCTAATAATAAAATATTGCCTTCTACCTATGGTTATACAGACGAATGAAGACATTATATTCCTCAGAAATAGGGAAATTCTAGAAAAGAACTTTAAATATACAGACAGTCAGATAGCGAAATTGATGGGTTTTGAGAAAATTGGACCAAAATCGAAAAATACTTTTGCAAGGTTTAAATGTGACTTTTTTCACAATAAATATACAAAACAGTTAAAAGTTAGATGAATGCTTACAAAGCATATATGGATGAGCTCGCCATTGCAACAAAAATAAGTCTTCATGCGTCTAGAAATATTTCTGCTCCTAAAGTAGTAAAAGCACATGATTACTGCCCTAGATGGAAAGAGGACATATACCATATACCCCATCGACTGGTAATGAAGCACTTTCTCAAATTATAGGAGCTAAATTAAGTATGTGCCACTCCAAGGAGGAGTTTTACCTCCACCGTTGCGGGCCGTCCTGCTAGATCATCTGTTCCAAAAACTATCTGCTGAATATTTCCTTTGCTTTGGATATGCAGAGGAGAGAGTGTAAGGACAAACAGCTCTCAATCAATCCACAGAAAACAATAGTGGTTCCCTTCACACGAATGGAGCCCTGAGAAGGCTAAAACTACTAGTTCTCAACAACAGAAACATGATTTTCTTTTCCATAGAGGTGAAATAATTAGAATAATTTTTTATCAAAAATTGACATGGAATTCACATATTCAGACGGTTACACAGAAGGCTACGATATCATTAGGCAAGTGGGAAAAACTGGGATATTAGTTCCAAGATGACGCTGTGGTTATACGTGAGAGTGCTGAGACTCATGATAACAAATGCTGCGGTGACTTGGAGGAAAAAGATTGCCAATGCCTGGTCGAGGCGAGGAGGCTATTTAGTGGCATACAAAGGCTAGCGTGCCTGTGCACCATGGGAACCATAAAAACAACTCCTACGCTTGCTCTAGAGATATTATTAGACCTTCCACCAATACATATTTACATAAAAAGAGAAGCTACGTCAGTAGCCCACAGATTGTTGCAAGGATAAGCACCAATAGACAAGCGTCATAGCCCCGACAACAAAAAGCTGCTGAAGGAGATTAGGGAAAACTATGTGTTGGGCATGCCCATAGATTACATCACTTTAACATACATCTTTGAAAGCAATTTTAATTTCGTAATACCTGAAAGAAACGACTGAAAAAAAATGCCCGAAAACCATTAATAATGCGGTGGTAATCTACTCCGATATCCAGGCAGTACTAAAGGCAATCAAGGCCAACAGTACAACATCCAAGCTGAGAGAGTTGCTGCAAGTATTGAACAAGTTAGATAGTCGTTACATGGGAACGAAGATCACAGAAACAACAAAAGAGCCGATTAAGTTGTCAAATCAGGCTCGTCTGACTCTTTGGTGGGGCCAGAACCCTTTTAAGGGATGACCAGGAATACTATTAAGGCATCCACCGATAACACCAATAATTAAGAAAGTCAAAACTTCATTTTGATATCAAATCTCTCTGTGCATATGCAAGTCTTAGTTTCCCAAGGTTTTCCAGATTATTAAAGAATAATGTGACGCATATCTTAGATCAGAATCAGCAATCCACCCCAGATTCCTGCAGCTTTTGATAGGCGACAATAAGTAATTGTTAATAAAAATTTTGAAATTTGGGTCAATAGCTATAACACCTTGACGCCTTCCAACCATACTAAACCTGGCGTCAGGATTAGAGGAATCTAGTCGCTCAGGACACGTCATGCTGCTTAAAAAATTTTCTTCGGGGAACCACTGGAGAAGTATTTTTGGTGACCCTCTCTGGACTTCTGAAGCTGAATCGTCCTCTCGGAAACAACATGGGATCTGTAGGAACAAAGATCTTCTTCCACTTCAGTGTGTTTAAACCCATATGCAGCATGAAAGTCGTGGTAGACCTTACGTAATATGTCATCCTGGATTGGCAGTCCTTCAGATGCTAGGAATAATCTGATGCTTATGTTGGTAAATCCCTCATAGCATACCGAGGCAGGTTGGTCATACAAATAGGCAAGGTACAACCTAATGGCTTTGAAGATGGCAGGTTCCCTTAGCCTTGCCATAAGGAAACGATTACTAGAGTCGTTAGACTTACTGGCTGCCTGTGTTAATTTAACTGTTGGGGGAGTCAGCGGGTCCAGAGAGAAGGATGGTTTATGGGATGATTCCTTAGACAGTTTAATTTCGACATCGCTCACAAGGGCATTAGTGTTGCAAGCAGCGATAGCTTGTTTGTCAGAAGTTACTGTAGTTACCTTGTGCGCGTTAGCTTCACTGACTGGAGAGGGAAAGTCCCGCAGAGTGCCAGAGGTCGGACTGCTAGTCACTTTCGCCTTGGTGGAGGGAGTTGGATAGAGCTCTGTAGTTTTTTTTTAGTTTTGTAGTTTTCTGAGGGATTTCAGATTCCGATGACCATCTAACTTGAGCCCCGGGTGGCCACATATTGATGCGGAACAAATTCTCAGCGGACTTTCTTGATTGGGTCCCTATTTTAAATGTAGTTCCTATGGAGTCATTGCACTGACTGACCAGGTTATAGCATCGAATAAATTCTGATGTTTTCAACTTTTCCTTCACATAGTGCACGATATTATTTGAAGTAAATCCTGCCGGGAGGTGTTCTACGATCACATAATGCCATCTTTGGGCACTTCTATAAATTGCGGAGTTGGAATCATCTGGGATTGAGGAAACTTGAGTAGGCAGTTCCATTTGAGTGGAAGATGAAACAAATGCCGTTGACGTAGTTTGGGTGGAGCACGACGTAGAAGTAAAGCGTGTCATCGTAGATAGAGCACTATGTTGTTTTGGGTTAGCAATTTTAGAATTTAAGTCCCTAACCAAGGTGGTAACATTTGCAAGGCTACTTTTTAAGTTGTCAATACCCTTCTTAATATCAGCGGACGAGGAGTCTTGCACCTGGATCTTGATGGTTTCCTCTGTATTGTTGAGTAGAATTTGAGAAATAGTAAAGACATTCTGTTCCACTTCCCTTACCGATTTCAACAGAGAATGAGGGTTACAAATGGAGAACACCTCCGACATTTTGTAAATATCGTCTAATTTCTTCTCCAAAAGGTTCCATTTAGATTCGTTATTCAATAAAATATCATACATCTCAGAAATAGTCGGTACACTGTTTGATAATTTACTCACACGGTCAGACAGCGAGTCAAATATCTTCTGAGGAACCTGATTTTTTGATAAGTTGGAAATTTTGTCGTTGAGATATATCAAATTTGGAGAGTCACACAGGGCACAAAAGAAACGTAGGTGGTTAAATTTCTCCAGCAGCAAGGTCTTGGTAGTGGCTTTATCAAGGCCCGTACACTGCATACAGAAATATCTGCGACATTCACCACTGCAGCGCACTTTGTTATATTTGTCCTTATCGGGAATCGTGAGTAGAAAAGAAAGAAAAAAAAATAAATAAAAATACGAAAGAAAGCAAACACAAGAATTGTCGCGTATTGGGTGACTGGTCACGAAAATTCAAACAAAACAAAACAAAAAACCGACGGTGCGGACAGGGGCGGCTTCTCAATAAGTGCGCCCGTGCGCGCGCAGTGCCTGCGAAAGTTAACGGAAAAAATAAAATCTTCCCTACATACAATTTAACATAAACTAACTATAATTTGCGAATTTACATATTTTTGAATCTCCACTGGCCGCAGAATACATTATTTATAAGAGCGAAATCGAGGCACGACGGCGACGATCAAAACACAGAGCGTCCAACGGCGACCTCCGTCCGCAACCACAACTAGTCTAAATCTGCCGTGCGCTAGTGTTCGGCGCTCTTGTTAAATGCATTTTCGTCATGCAAAACGGTCGGGAATGTTCGTAAAAATCACGAGAAATCAAGGCTCATCCGTGCGCTATTTAGATCCGCACTTTGTAGCTTAATTCCGGAGGTAATACAAAATTAGACTCCACAAAAGGACACTATCATCAAAAATCGATATATTGGTACCATCGTATAGAGGAAAAAATACTTATTTTTTGGTCCAATGCACAATAAGGTCTTTGTAGGAAGTACTTTTTAATAATTATTCAAAGAAAATCATTTGCATTAGCCCATATGGCCGAAAAAAAATTTAAATGTAAATATCTCGGTTTCAACCGTGCAAAAATTTAATTTAAAAATAGTTATTTTTAAATATAACACTCAATTAACAAAAAGGGAAGGCCTAAATGAAAAAAATATATTCTTTATAAAAGTTTCGCTTATGTCTTGACAAGGTAATAGAGCGAATCCCATATTTTTTGCTTGTAAACTAACCATGGTATCACAATAAACAATGAGAGACGTCATCGTCATGGGTTTACGCCCTAATTAAATATGTCCAGCCTCTTCGCCTTCGAGTACGGCTGATGCAACACATCTATTATACGTCCTGAAAACTTCAGCTTGTGTGGAAAAAGTGGGAGGTAAATCGTTTTTTAGAGCGAATATTACATACTACTATTATAAGTATTATTCTGTATTATACTCCGAGCCGTGAATTTATTTTTGTTTTGTTCGGTTCGTTGACGCTTGTTAATTAGCTGCATATAAACTCGTGAGTTTAGTGTACGTAATATTGTTTAGTGTTTTATATTTTTATTTATATACTATTATTCTACTGTCATGACTAGTACTTCGGGTTCTGACAATTGCTGTGGGGGCATAAATTCAGTTGACAATATTATTAAAAATAACTTTTCTTTATTAGATCTGAATATAAAGATTGAAATAAAGAGGTTAGGGCGACCAATGCCGGTTTTAAAATTAGACCAAACATGTGCCAAGAAAAAGGATGGTCGGTCTTTCACCAGACATTTTAACCCCCGAAATCTTGTGGCGAATTTCACTTTAAAGCTAGGAAACGGCAAAGTCGAAGGGCTAACCATCGACAAAAATATGTACAATCACACCTTTTTCCCCTCAAACCGATATATTTTTTTTAACGTTTTCGAACTTCTCCTGATTTTTTTTTTGAACTTTATTGATTTGTAGTTACAATAATCTGTTTTAATGGTTTACTCTTCTGGAATCGATACTACTTATTAATTTCTTTTAGTGCGCAACAATTACCATTCAAGAGGGCGCCGAATTCATGTTTTTTAAATGATTTTAACGAGTTTTGGGTAAAAAATGGGCGTGGCACCCCCAAACTTTCCGCCTGCGGCGGTTAAGCCTCCTCCGGCGCCGCCTGCAGCGGGCATCCCCTTATGCGTATGATAAAACCTACATAAATTGCGCACTACCTCTTTAAAACCTCACGCGCCGCCACTGGGTGCGGAGCACAACAAACCCGACTAAACCGCACGACGATCAAACACACATGGGTCTTACTTTCATTAAGTGTCAATTTTTGGGCCTTAGACTCTTTCGCTATAAGTTCAAGATTTTATAGCGGACAGAGGAGCCGGTAATTCCTCTGGAATCTTAATTGATGCCAGAAGAGAAATATGCCTATGTACGTCATTCGGATCATAAAAGATCATTATGGTAATCAGGCTCGGCTAACTTCTCACCTGATAATATTCACTGCTAGTACCATACTCTCCCATCCTTGTTATAATTCTTATAATGTATATAGCTATTATGTATACTATTCGGAATGTGTAACACTATCAGTATTGCTGTTAATAAAAAAATATTCCCCTAAATAGGTCTATACAGCTTATATGTAAATCCAGTACATTAAATTATAGCTAAAATGCAAATAAGCTTTGGTATCATTAAAATAATAATAGATTGTTTTTAGAAGAAAAAATTAGCTTCGTATGATGAAGCTACATCGAACTGTTGAACCCATGCCATCAAAAATTTATAGTCCGAACTTCAGGATAACAATTTATGTTGGAATAATTTTTGTAACAAAGAAAAATACAAAAATAAAGGTCACGATGTAATGTCCCCCTTACATCGTGCCCTTTGTTTGCTCGTTTTTTTTACTACAAAAATTATTCCAACAGAAATTGTTATCCTATAGTTCAATTTTGCTTTATTTAAAGTTTTATATATATTTTATAATTATTTATATGTTATTTTTTTTCAGGTAAAGCATCCAGAAAGTTCAATTAAACATCCTAGCGCATATTTTATTCCCCGGCATAGGTAAGTGTTTAAAAATGTCATAGAAATAGGACTCCTAGAAGGCTGATAGAGTGAGAAGTCCCTCACGGAGAAAGGGAGAAAACAATAGGGGTTGGGTGATAATACGCTTGCGCGGGCATGTAAATAAGGACCAATATTTACTTGATTACATGCAGTTTATATAACAACACCGTTGCCAAACTAGGAGAAATTTACCGTCTTATGTGTATTTTAATTAGATGACTACTGAAAAACGTAGGAAGTAAACCCCGAAACGGAATTTTTTTAAATCTGTTTCATATTATAAAAAATGTACCCTAATATTTTCGAAGTATATGTTGCTAAGATTTTTGATTATGTTAATAATTTTTGTGTTACGTTAAAACCTAGTACTTTACATATCTTATACTTGGCAACGTTGCGAGATTGCAAGGACGTGGACCCGATCGGACGCCATCATGAATTCTTGTTTTCTTTGCTTTTCGACTTTCGTTGTTCACTTTTGTAAAGAGTTCTTGTGTTTTTTATTATTGCCGTGTGTTTGATAGTACTATAATTCGTTTTCGGTGTTATTTGTGAAAAAGGCCTTCAATTTAATACTCAACATGGCCTTATACAGACAGGCACGCGCAAAAGCTACGAAACTCAGCGTTTCTGTCTTACACATGGATATTTTGTCTCTCTTCCTTCGTGAGTAGATTTGCTTATATACTCTTATATATTAGCCTTCTAGGAGTCCTATTTCTATGAAAAATGTATTCAAAACGCGATTTATTTATTAATGTATATATATAATCTGCGTGAAAAGGAATGGCCAAAACGTGGACAATATGATTCCTAGAAACACCGGCTAATAATTTATTATCCAAGAAGCTGAACTACAACTCAACTCTGTTGATGAAATGGGAAAATGACTGGAACCTCGGGCATGTAACATGAAGGGAAAAGATGGCATTGACTACATGGAGAGCACGGTGAAAGCTTTTCGGAATAATGCTGCACAAATGCTACAACAAAAATACCATTCCCGTTTCATTATACCTTTAGAGTCATTTAAAAGCTCCCGTGACGTAGGAAATGCGAAATTTCGAGAACTTAAAGGTAGCCGAGGACGTATGAGGAATATAAAAAATATTACAACTTTTGGAATGAAAGCATTCCTCTATAGGTTTTATTGCTTCTGTTAGGCTGACTTGGCGTGAGGAAGAAGCTGCACAAGGCTTGTTATTTTTTTTTCAAACAGAAAATAGACAATGAGTGTGCATGCAATTTACTTGTCCGTGATAATGTCACTCAGTCTGCTGAGTGCTCCTCTCGCTCTATCCGGCGGACATGATATTTTCGAGGCGTTCTAGCATCATTCTGATCTATCTACATCATTCGGTGTTATCTGAGTTCTTTGTTGGCACCGTAGTAGAAGGTCTTGGTAACCAGTGAAGACTAGAACTGGTTCCGGTTTCTCAACGACATTATCCCATCTGACGTGCGAGCTTACGTAACATATTTAGCTTTCTTTTCAATTTAAACAATCCTAATCTTCGGTCCAAGAGAATCTTCTCATTTATGATGGTGGCTGCATAAATCATGTACACTTTGGCTTAAAATATTTGGCAAGACATTCAAATCAGCAAAGATGAGCTAATTAATAATAGATGGATATATAGTATATGGGACACAGCTTAATTTATAGTACCTACGTAATTACGTTCCGCTGTCGGCTTCGTATAGCGATAATTTGCCATAATTCGCCTTGCCGCTGTACCGTTGTAAACGAAAAAGTAAAAAGCTCATATTCTTTAGTCCTCCTATTCGGCGAGGGCTCTCTAGGGTGTACGCTTCGTGCTCATTCCTTAACTACCCTCCTGGCGAGGTTATACAATCCTGGGAACAAGTTTAGAATATACGTGCATTCCTGTACTTGATACAATAAAGAGATTTCGCAGCTACGAGCATTTTAATTTCCTCGACGAAGTAATTGGTTCGGTTGCGGATTTCTCGTTGATTTTGTTAATTATACGGAACTATAAGACAAAAGAGACACTAATTAACTGTGAATTATTGCAAGCTGTTAATTGTATAGTTGATAGTTTTAACTGAACATTGATAAACTAAACTTCAGTATGTTTACTACTATACGAACTTCAATCGAATGCGATCAACTTATTTGAATACCTTTTAGCTTTATTTTATTATTATTGATTTTCGACTAGAAATCATATTTCTTTTGATTAGATCAAAGTGAAATTACAATCCGACGATCGGCAATTATTTAACCAAGTATTTTCGGAATTTTTTACTTCACTAGATTGATGAAAGCCGAATTTCATCAGTAAATAAGTGCAATCGCCTTGTAGCCAGTTATTTATTTTGTTATCTTACGTTAACACTAGTTCATACATAATGTAAATACCAAAACTCACTGTTCTCACAATGCCTAGCATGCCAGAACTCTATCATGTTCAGTAATATAAACGTGTGTGATTCCTTTGCGAGATAAGGGTTCAGATTTAGCGAGATCTATGTGATGCGATAAATCGTACAAAGGGATGGTAACTGGGTTACAATTGTAACTGTAAATGTATGGCATTTATCGAAATACAACAGCGCTGCTTCGCTTTTGAGTTATCAAATTATAGAATTTCTTTGGCTCTACAATGTCTAATTTATATTTTACAAAAATAGGTATGTACAAAATATATCTAGAATTTATGGCAAAACAATTCATATTCCAAAATTGTATTTAATATTATTATTTATTCTAAAATTTTGTTTATACTCTATCTAAATATCGCGGTTATCGAGAACAAAATTGTGAAAAGTATGATATGTTTAAGTATTTCATTCAGTCCAATAAAATGACAATAAAGCGTCAAACATGTAGTTTCACAGATAAATTAACATAGACCATTAATTTATCTGTGAAACTACAGGTTTGACGCTTTATCGTCATTTTATTGAACTGAATAAAATACTTAAACATATACTTTTCACAATTTTGTAAAGTAAGTAACTTTACCATTTATTCGGCTTTACAGGTATCCAGAAAGGGGACAACCAAAGAAAGCCATTTTTACAAGAACTGAAACCACAGACATGTAAAGAAACAATAGACCAGAACCAGATCATTCATAAATTACCAAATGTGTACATGCCAAAGAAGGGGGGATAAGGTAATGAATGAAAATAATGAAGATGGCTGCCAAAGCGCCTCAAAACACTCCTTCATGTACGGCCACAAAGACGCGTCTGCGTCCTGTTTCTTCCGGCCGCGGTGACACACCACACGCGTAACATTTTAGAGGGACCTGTTTAAAATCAGGTAACATCGAAATAAACCTGCTGGCCAGCAGAAAATAATAAGCCATTACAAAAATTAAAATGACTAGACATAAAAGAATAATTTATTAATATTGAAATATGCACATAACTAAAAAATAAATTTTGATACAGTTTGGGAAAAAACCAATTTACGTTTAATAATAATAATAATTATATATAGAAATTAAATTATATAAAGAAACAAAGGAAATAACTAATTTTATTCATTACGAGATAAAATTAATTCGGTGTTCCTACTTCGTATTCTGTTTTGAGGCAATGCCTGGGTTCTTTGTGATACCTCATGATGAATCCTTATTTTGAAATATTGTCTTAACACGATTTTTATTCATTCATGGCAGTGGTCACCGGTGCACGATTATTCAGGAAAGTGCTGGTCAAAATAGTCATATATGCCACTAGGCAACTTCTCTATGGTATTTGTTATTAGTATATTGCACACATATTTTATATTTTTGCTAAAATTATTTGTTGTTTTATGAAAAAGTTTAAAGTAACCCAAAATATGTACGAAAACATCCTCCTAAATTAATTTCCATAATAATGCAATTGGCAATACACAAACAAACAAAACAAATCCAAGCGAAATCACTGAATAGAAAATGTTAACAAACGGTGTCAGTCACACCATTCTGCCGACCAGTGAGAGCGAAGAGCGACTGTATATATACGCGAATACGACCAATAGACAATGAACACGCTCAACTGTTTGCTACACATCGAAAAATAGTTCCAGATTGGAATATTAATAATATCAAAGAAAATTAATATTCCGCATTTTTATTTCGTAATTCAACTTGAAGGAAGCTCCTCTTATTATATTAAATAATTCTGTTAAGTTAAGTAATTTTGATAGCATTATTGTTAAGGATCACCTATTCTTTTGCTGCACAAATATGAAGCGTTAATTAATTTTCCAAAATTTTTTGCGACTAATAATTTTGACAAAGAAACATCGGATTTTATTAACTCACGACACTTTAATCATGTGATAGCAAACAAGAAATTGTTAAAATAGGTGCTTACGTTTCTAAAATAGTGTTCGCAGAGTGCGACTATGACATTAATTACTTACGCATGGAATTTTTCGACACATGCCTAACCATTCTTCAATGTAGAATTCATAATCGTCTAACGTCCAAACAATATTTAATTAAATCCACAACAAAGACATATATAAAAAAATAGACAGATTTGTTTACAAAATATGAGCACGCCAATATTGTTCCCCTTCTTCTTTCCCCGCTTATAAAATAGTACGCAAGCCATAGTATTACTTGTCGCTCCTGTGGCGCTGTTGCTGATGAACCTAAGAGTTTCTCTTAGCAGAGAAAGATTCAATAAGGAAAAGGAAACAATTAGGAATATAGCGGAAGTTAATGGTTTCAATACTAACTTAATAAATAGACTAATTAATAGGCATTTGTTTAGAAATACCATTCGTGATTCCACTTCTTTTGTTAATCAAGATGACAATACAAAATATGTTTCGATACCGTATAATCCTCAGTATACTAGAGGACTCCAAAAAGTTTTTAAGAAAGTAGGTTTAAAATTAGTATACCAGACTCAGTTTAATATTAAGAAACTATTAGGTGGTCCAAAGGACAAAATTGAAATGTTAGAAAGAAGTGGAATCACGAATGGTCTTTCTAAACAAATGCCTATTAATTAGTCTATTTATTAAGTTAGTATTGAAACCATTAACTTCCGCTATATTCCTAATTGTTTCCTTTTCCTTATTGAATCTTTCTCTGCTAAGAGGAAAGTTAACCATACGGTGTACTAAAAAATGAAAGCTGGCCATTTTATGTTGGTCGCAGTGGAAGGAATCATTAGGAATATATCGGTTAGTGGCAGTATTTTTTCTGTAAATATCAAATTCTAATGTGTTATTATCGTTCCTAATCACTAAAGTATCCAAGAAAGGTAGTTGGCCATTGTTCTCGACTTCATAAGTAAATTTGATGGTGGGGAAACGGTTGTTTAGTTTTGTTACAAAATCTTCAATATTAGCGGTTTTTGTGTCGAATATCGCGAAAATGTCATTCACATACCTGTACCATACCCTTGGAAAATATTCGAACTCTTGGCTTATTTCATTTTCAAATTTACTCATGAAAAGATTAGCTAAAAACGGTGATAAACAGTTGCCCATTGCCGTGCCTTCAAGTTGTTGGTAATAGTCATTTTTATATTGAAAATAAGTTTGATCCATGCAAAGTTTGGTTAAAGTTAAATATTCTTGTTTGATTTCATTATCAAAACTATTCATCTCAAGTAATTCTCCAAGGTATTGCAAGGTCTGTGGGATTGGTACACTAGGGAACAATGAGCTAACATCAAACGAGATTAAAATTTCACCTTCATTAAGAATCGTATCTTTAATTTTGTTTATGAAATCTAAGGAATTTAGTACTCCTGAATTCTGTTGTTTTATAGGTAAATTTTCAAACTGGTTTGCTAGCCACTTGGATATATTATAAGTTGGCGACCCTATTGCCGAGACTATGGGACGCATTGCCTTCCCAGGTTTATGAATCTTGGGAAGACAATATAGTTTCGGCATAGTAGGATTACTCACAGATAATTTATATTTAATTTGATCAGAAATAAGGTTGCTACATTTCTTCAAAGTGTTTTTAACTTGTGTTACCATTTTAGATAATGGATTCCTTGAGATTTTGCTATAGGGTCCGGATTCGATTAAATTATCAACCCGTTGAAAATATTCACTTTTGTCTAATATAACAACCTTATTACCTTTGTCAGCTTTTAGATAGAAAACATCTTTCTCCTTTAATCTCTTGATTATACTTTTCCCTTTTCCAGGTCGAGAGTTAACATTATTATCAATAACATTTTTTGAGATCTGATTCCTGCATGCTTCTCTTACAAATCCTTTAGTAGAGTCAGGAAGATGTTTAATAGAGCTTTCTATATTACCTACGATATCAAGTAAGTTATCCTTTGGTGGAGGCAATGCAAAATTCAGACCCTTGTTTAAAAGATCCAATTCAGATTTATCAAAAGATTGAGAAGATAGGTTTTCCACAATGTTTAGGACTTCCTGAGAACTGTCAGACTTAGGTTTCATTTTCCTGAGTTTTTTAAGTTTTTTATTGATGGATGACATTTTCTTGATGTATTTTATATCAATTACTAAAAACATTTTTCTCTGGAACTCGTACCATTCTTCATGTTCAATATTTGTTAATCTAAATGTTAGTTTTTTATAAAGTCTGTATGCTTCTAATTCAAACATACTTCGTTTACTGTACAAATTTTTGATTTCTAAATCCAGCCACTTTTGTCTGGCAAAGGAATGTACTTTTTCTGTAACAGGAGAAGATTTTGGTAAAACAATTTTAATAAAATTTGGAAAGACACTGAATTTTTTACAAGACTTTAGAAACCAAATATCTGCACTCACTAGCTTAATCTTAGTAGAAAACTTACGATAAAGGTTAAGTTCCGCTGACCGTGAAGCCATCTCAACTATGTTGGGGTTTGGAACCTTCGGCAACATGCACTAAAACAGAGC
>MU190870.1:1244-39848 GCA_016904865.1 Pissodes strobi
ATCAAATATTAATTATCAATGAGATCAGTAGAAATATTTATGCAAATAATGTTAATAACAATATCAAAATATATACACATGTTATGCCATCAAATATTAATTATCAATGAGATTACAAGAAATATCTATGCAAATTATGTCAATAACAATATGAAAATGTATACACATGTTAGTCCATCAAATATTAATTATCAATGAGTATAAAATATATAATGGTACAAATTATGATAATAACAATATTATAAGTTTCATTTTACCGACTTGTAATGACATAATATTGCAACACATAGAAGCAAAACAATTCACCAAAATAAACTGTACACTCCGCTGGCTTCTGCCTCTCCATTTTTCGTTCTCCAGCAATCCCTTTCGGATCTCCGTCAAAAAACCTCGCAAAAACTCGACTTCAATTTATGACTTGTTTTTATCTTTTACATGTATAAGGGGTGTCTCAAATTATACACATATATAGGGTGTCTCAAAAATTAATGTATCAGGTCTAATAAAATAGTATTTTAAAGATGTGGGTTATTTCAAAACGTTCTTTAGATATCTTTAATTATAAATATTTCCATCAAATAGGAGCGACCAGACAATTCTGAATAGGAAATAATAGTAAAATATCTAGTAATACGATTCCAATCGTGTATTCGAGCCGTAGCTTCTGCCTCCGGAGAATTCGTTAATCAATATTTGAGCTCATCCACGCCAAAGCGAAAATGAAATAATAAACTATTGTTCTCTCTAATACTCGTAATTTAATAGGAATCCGCCAATACCTTTACACGAAATGTAAAACGCGCGCCTCAACATAAATTCTTAGAAAATGACTGAGATGTGGAATAATTACATCAAATTGACAATTTTAGCAGCGTTTTAATGATATATTACAGTACGTGATATTTTCGAACGTCATCTTGTATACGCTACTTAATTCAAATATAATGATCGAAGGTTTAAAGGGTCCAAACTAAGTGAATTTGTGGAAAGTACATCAAGATATCGTCTTAACGTTTTGCTATTCCACCAAATGTTTCCAAACGTTATAATTTAAAAACCATGAGACTAAAAGCTATAGGCGGACGAAAGCTTAGGTTATATCAAAGACAATTATACTACGAATAATTGTGAAAGTTTACAGAATTAAAAATATAAGTTGATTCACTTCGCGCCATCGTCAAATTCCACTCTGCCACTCCCCGCCTGCCCGGTAGACTGGTGCCAGTCTACATTGAAGATCTAGGTAATTTAAGTTTATTTTAAATTTGTTTACGGTCCGGCGTATAGGGTGAGATTTCAAAAATAGCGATTTGTTTTTGGTGAATTTCTAAATAAGATGTCTAGTCGGAAATCGAAATATTTATTCAGCAGTTGATTGTGAAAGACAAATGGCAGACAATATATCGCTCTTGAGGTGCCCAAATGGGTAGGTATGTATTAGTTTAATATAAGCTTTTATTTAACTTCACCTGTATGTTTGGGTCAAATATTACAAGTTAAATTTGTCCTAATTCTCATCAATGCCTTAGAATTTATGAGATCCCACAAATATGGGAATGATACACCAAGATAATGCCATAGCCGTATTAGAAGGTGTGGTTTACATTTTAATGAAAACAGTTTTGCAAATTCTTCTGGGACCTGTATACATTCATATGCTGTCCAGCAACCGTGTTAACAACTAAAAAAGGTAACTTTTAATCAGGTTTTGTGCATTTGCAAAATAATGTAAAATGGGTGCAAATATAGGTATATCTAAAAGTCTAATACTTTAAATTTTGTGCTAATAAGTTATTGTGATAAAATTAACGAAATGTAGAAATTGCTAAAATGTAAACAATTAGTTTTGCAAAACTTTTTCCAAAATAAATTGTAAAGTTTTGTACGGGGTATTAAATTTCATTCTAGAAGTAAAAAATAATAAATTTTGCAAAATTTATTAAAATATGCAATCGTATGTACGGTATTTATTTTAAAATATGCTGAATAAGGCCTTTACCTTTTCATCTTTTCTTGTGACTTCACAAAATATATTTTTCAAAATTTTAATGAAATCATATTTCATTATTTAAGTTCCTTCATTTATTACTTACTAAGCGGGAAATTTTGCTCTATGTTCCTAATAGCGCTTTGATCAAAGTAAATCGCGTCAAACTCGGCTCTTATTGCCTCAATACCCTCTACGTTTTTTACCGTCATGTTGTGTCCTCGGCTCGCCTTTGATATGACGATTTCATTGAATTGGCGCTTAGTGTTTCAACTTATATTTTTAATTCTGTAAACTTTGTAATTGTCTTAGGTTATATGTAACAAGTTTGTTCATTGATCTCCTCTGCTTTTATTTTTTTTAGATTTACAATATATCAACACTGAGGTTGCAATCAGCCACGGTTTTACTTAAGTGTTTACTCACTGCCTAAGATCCAAAGGCAATATATAACAATTTGAATAAGTTAAAACTTAAAACCCTACTTTAACAATGTAAGTCAAAAAAATTAAAAAGGTAAGCAGATCTTAAAAAAAATTTGATCTACACTTTGCAACACCGAAGCCGCATCTAAATCATTTAAAAATGATCTAAGATAATTATCCACGCTCTTGACAGATTTTGGAACATAACGGCTTTGTCAATTGATCGCCAGATATAAAACTTATCACAGTCTAAGTTTTTTAGTTTCGTTTTACTTTTATTTGCATTATTCTGGATTGGTTGTAAAAGTGTCATTATGAGATTCCATTTCTTTTTCAGGTTAGAATTAGAGTACTGTTTGTTTTTTATAAATTCTATTCTCCGAGGCAGTCAACTCCGACGCCATTTGTGTGCCTCGTAGTTGACAAAGCGACATCAGGGGTTGATGCATATTTTTTTTAGCACTAACAAAGCGTTTTATTTAAAAAGCATATTGCAGAAAATGGATGAGCTGCAACACCTGCACAGAATGCAAAAAATTTGGTGCAAGCTCGAGGAACAAGGTGAAGTAAAAGCAGTAGAAAGAGAAATATGGAAGAAAAGACAACAAGAGGAAATCATTAGTAGGGTTAACCAATTATCTCGGTGCAAGCAAAAAGCTAAATGGGCAATATGGACTGAATGAAAGCTGAAGGCGATAGAGGAATAAAATAAATCAGCAAAATATTTTTGAACGAAACAACTCCGCCTCCAAAGCCTACAATTTCTAAAAATCATCCGAGCGCCATTTATGAAAGTCAGAGAAATGTAGTTTTTATGTTCATTTTTATTGGATTGATTTTTAGGTTCTATTGGGTTATAAAATTTGTGTATTCGTTTCTTAAATAATTTGCCAATTAAGCTTAATGGATAATTATTAGTTATTAATGCTTCCTTTGCTTTTTTAATTGCATCTTCTCCATATTCAAAATCTGACAAAGTTATGGCGCGATCTGCTAATCCTATAATTACCGATTTTTTTTTGAGAGATTGGGTGGTGTGATTCAAAATTAAGGTATCTCGATGACCATGATTTTTTGTGTACCATTCTGTTCTTACTTTATTATTATTATGATGTAGTGTAATATCTAAAAAGTTAATTATTATGTTGTTTTCTTCGATCTCACATGTAAATTGCAGTTTTTTATTATAAAGATTAAACTGTGTAAATATCTCGTTTATTTGATTTTTTGGGACACAGGTTATACAGTCGTCCACAAAACGATAAAAAAATGGAACATTATAATTTAGTTTTCTTAGTATAGTGGATTCAAGATCTTCCATCACCAACTCTGCGACGACACTGGAAATTGACTATCCCATTGCACATCCTTCTATTTATTTGTATATGTTTTTTTTTATATAAGAAATAAGTGGAGTTTAATACGATTTTGGTGGCATAAATAAATTCCTCCATTGGTATATCAGTGTATTTTTTTTATCTCATTCCATTTTTCTTTAATAATCTTTGATGCAAGAGTGGTAGGTACGTTTGTGTATAACAAGACAACATCTAGAGAAATTAAGGTATACTCATCTGGAATTCTTATTTTTTTAATTTTTTCTTTAAAATGAAACGAGTCTTTGATATAAAATTTATTTTTATATACGACCTTATTAAGTATGTTTTTCAGAAATTTTGAAAATGAATTGTAAATTATAAATGTTGATTGTATACACGAAACTACAAAAAAACATGCATTTAATTATGGTGAAGTTAAAATAATTAATACCGAATATAACACCAGAAAAAAGTAAATCTCGAATATATAGCCATCCAAAAAAACACGTTCGCTATTAATGATTAAAAGGATATAAATAATTTGAGCAAAATATACCTTTCGGTTCTATAAAATCTACACGAACCGTTGTTTGTCTTACCAAAAAAAATTGTCCTGATGTTTTGCTTGTTCGGTTTTCGTGATTGTTTAATTTTACATACATGACAATAAACACTATGGATATGCAGAATTACCTGTGACTAATCTACGTTCAAGGTAGGCTTTATTTCTATTGGATTTTGTAGAATATTTTAACCTAAAAGAAAACTATTGTTCTTTTAGCACTGTACACGTTTTGAAGAAGGCATCTTTTTGCCGAAACGTTAAATTGTTTTAAAAATTAAATGAATTTTTTGAAATAAAAACCATAATGAAAGTAAATTATTTAGTTCTGCATAAGATTGTTGTTCACATAAATCAGTTGCTGATACCGAAGTGGATGCATATGTTTGTTGCAAACTAACAAGAGGTCTGTAAAATTCTCGCCCTTTAGCCTTTTCACCCAATACCCAACATGCGATTTGGTAATTATTTGCTTACAAGTCGTAATAAAATAAATAAACTTCCGCTTGGTGTTTACATGTTTACCTAGCCGACCAACAAGACAAGGGCAGCAACCAATTTCAATATTCACATCATATAACACTTGGTAATTTTTTCACTGGGTACTTTGTATGTGAATTCATCTATTTTTGTATGCTATGAATTTTTAGATGACTTGCTTTCTTCAGTTGTGATTTTAAAAGATGATTTCCTGCACTGTATCCTCTATTAGCAAAGTTTCTAGACGGGGTCCGTTACAGTGCCCCCCCCCCCCCCGGTTGTCCATTAGCTTTAGTTTTTTAGCACCCTATTGCACCCACCTAGCACTACCTAGCACCAAACTTACAGAGCTAGCACCAAACATCCCAGTGCAGGGGCTAAAGTAACGCGGGCTCGCGTTACGTTAGCCCCCCCCCCCCACGTAAAAATGCTCTGTAATTCACTGGGGGGTGTGGGGCTAGCTCTGGAAGTTTGGGGGGGGGTAAAAAAAAGGAAAGCTTTTGGGCCACCGGGGGGGGGGGGCACTGTAACGGACCCTTCTAGACGTCGAATATAATATTGTTCCGTAGTCGTACAACTAAAGTCCACTAGGGCAACTGCGTTGTAGACTTTACATCGAGAAAGTACTATGTCTTTATATAGACGTACACATACTTCAGAGAAGTTATTCGTTTGATGACCATGAGTATTGCCGTCACGATAAACTAAACACCAGTCTTCGCGTCGGGTCATTAATGACATTGTTATGTCCATGCAGAGCAACGGTTTTCGTTTTTTTATGCGAAATCCATGCATCGGACTCAAAAACATCAAGTGTTCAAATTTGCTTAGAAATGTATCCGAATTTAAAAAAATAATTTTTGTTTTGGGAGAAAGCAGTGGCGTACCATTTTTTTCTCTAAAAATATTCAATACAAAACTCATACATCAGAAAATACATCTTGATGTCTAGAAAATGTTTACCAAATGTCATAAAGATATCTACTACAACAGTTATTAAATAAAAAATATTTTTTTCTGAAAAATTTACCACACTGTATCTCAAAAGTTAAGACGTTCATATGAAGTTTTTTTCTTAAAATGGGTCCAAGAGTATCCCCCTTAAATTTTAGCATGTCATTAAGGAATGCCCTGTATAAAATAAATACCAAACTAAACTACAGACTCATCTTGACAAAATCCAAAACTCAATCAAATTAACACCACATTAAAACAGTAAATAGTAACAAATAAATACCTAGGTAGATATTTAATTTTCTATTTTTTGCACTGCTGCTCCCAAATTTCCCCATATTGCGTAATCGACATGATTGAGGTCCGGACTATTCGGCAGCCGTTCATCTGGTGGAATAGATTCGGAACCCTGTTGTCTTAAAAAATTTATGGTATATTATGATCGATGTGCAGAAGCGCCATCTTGCATGAAAACATAATAATCTTGAAATATTCCAATTCACGTAGCATGATTTCAAGAAAATCGTGGCAGTATACTCTAGAATCAATTTTCGCACCCGAATTTATGAAAATTACACTTGTTTTGCCTAGTTTAGAGATCCCAAGGGAAACCATGACGCCCGTGGAACATTGTCATACAGCCTGCTATTTTGGGAATTTTTCGGTGGTCGCAGGTAAAATATTTTCTCGTTAGTAAACCAGATATTATTGACACTATCATTCCTTCTAAATTTTCTCAGCAAGCCTGTACATCTATCTAATCTTGATCTTTTTGATGTTTCCGATATTTTGTGTACATACCTTCTTTTAAATATTTTTAAGTGAAGATCTTTCTTAACAATCCGTCTTACTGAAGGTCTTTTTATGCCATGTATTTTTTCAATCATTCTGGGACTTTTACTACCTCCTGGTACATTAACTGGGCTTTTGATATTTTTTCTTACAATTTCAATATTCCTTTGTGTCCTTACACTGCGTGGTCTTCCACTCCCTTGCCTTCTTTCAAAGTTTCCGTTGTTGTCTCTCACTTTTTTCAATAGTCTTGACACACTACTTATTTTCCAACTTCTGTTGCGAAATTCCTTTACTAATTTTCTTGCACCATAGTTTTTCTCTTGTCAAAGCTCTTTAATCAAAATTTTGTCGTTTATTGTGAGCATTTTACTGAACAGATGTTTTTGTCAACTGTCAAGTTGACATTGATAGAAACCATTAATTATTGACAACAAAATAGTATATTATTTTATATGGAGGAAAAGTAATACTTTTCATGGCGCGCTCGTGTTTAACAGCCGAACGGAGTGAGGCTGGTAATAGAGAGCAAGCCATGAAAAGTAACTTTTCCTCCAAATAAAATATGCTGTTTTTTCTTCAAATGTCGACAAATTAATGCAAAACGTCTCTTTTTAATAGTAATAATAATTATTATTAAAGATAAGTGGGTTCGCAAGGCGGCTTAGACCGGTGCGGTGTCGGTGAATAGGCTCAGTTTGTTAATATAGTAATGTCACATAAAGCTGTCAGTGGACACTGTCAACAATAATTATTTTTTTAAAATTGCGTTTTCGATTGCGTTTTAGTTCCGTATTGATAAGCAGTTATTGAGTAAGTTCGATCAAATAATAACCAATTTGTTCCTAAATTAGTGATTTTTCGAAATGCAGTCACAAATTGAGTGATAAATACAAATTTTAGTTTAATAACTCTTGAGTTGTTGACGCTTATTTTGATGTTTGTTTGTATTGTATCTATGTTGATATGACAACACTTTTACCTCCGCCGGCGGAAAAGTGAAAAGTAAAGCTCCGGCGGAGAAAAAACGAAACTTCACTGCCGCCTACACAGTCGAGTAATGATGGATTTACTGACGTTTGAAGAAAAAATTGTTTTCATTGCTAACTAATAAAATATATTGTAATAATTAGCTAGAAACTACGTAGCTACATTTGTTACAAAATTGGCTATAAAAACTAAACCGTACAAAATATTAAAAAATGCCAAAAGATGGAGACCTTGGTGTGTGTTCACTGTAATGTCAGATAAATACTTATTGCTGGTTGAAGTTCGTTTTTTGTGGTATAGAGTTTATATTAATTTAAGTGTTTGGTATGGTTGTGTGTGTTAAAGAATGGCGTTTCAGACTTCATATAAGTTATTGTTTGTAGTGTTATGACTTACAAGCAATTCACTAAATTCCACAATTTATTTAATTGGCTGGGTTTGAATAAACTGTTTTTTATCAGAACGTGCTGAATGGTTCTATTTGTTGCCTCTTTTTTGTGAGGTTTCTTTCTTGCTATTCTTGATAAGATAAGGAATTGACCATCTGGTGGTGTTTATTAATTTTAAATAAACACAGTGCCGGACTCTAAATATTTGGCACAACAACAACAATATGGATTCGAAATTTAAATTTAAATGTTGTGCAAATAAAACTTATGGAAACTACGTTTGTACTTTGTGTTTGAATGTTTTCCATCCCAGTTGTCTAGAGAGAGACTTTAAATCACACACTAAGCTAGCTGGGAACAAAATTTATTGTACTGAAGAATGCAAGCAAGGGATGATGAAAACTGATCAGCAAAGCATACAGCTACTTCAAGATCTAGAAGAACTTCAAATACTTAACCATGATTTAAGAGAACAACTTGGGGCTAAGACGCGGCAACTTGAACTTCATTTCGAGGAAAAGGATTTTTTAATTACGACCCTTCAGGACGAAAACATGAAACTGAAGACTGAAATGAAATCCAAGGAAACACTATATAAAAGACAACGACGTAAAACCCAGGAATTTGAGGAGGATGTGCTGGAGATGGAGAATGGAATGGTAGAAGAATTGAACAATAAACGCAGGGAATTGTTAAATATTGGTGTTGAACTTAACGAGGTTCTCAATAAAAAAGCGTGAACTGGAGACGGCTATTGCAACCCACGCTGGAAAATCTGATCAACTTCAAAAGGAAGTAAATGAACTTAGGGACTTAATTGAGAAAATGAGTACTACAATCAATGTATTGGAAGCTGATAATAATTATTATCAGCAGGAAACAGTAGAGCTTAAACTTAAACTAAAAGGATTTTCTTTAGGGCATGATGTCCCCAACAGAGAGATACAGCCTAGTGCAAATAAAAATTCGGCTCCCCTAAAACTAGACAAGAGCACTAGAACGGCTAAATCTAAAGTATTAAAACGTCCACGCTCCGGTAAGTTGTTTTTTAAGATGATGAATTCCATTAAACTTTTGCAAAGTCGTCTAAAATTTTTTGAGATAGGACATACAAAGCATAAAAATAAGCGGTCTAGGAAAGGTCACAATGTTGATAACCGTGGTTCGGGAGTCGCGGGCAGTATTGTGAACTCTGGTTTAGCACCTAAGGAGGAAGAGAACAAATCCACAGAGTTGTCTACTCGGTTGTCTATTTCTCAGAAAATATATATACCCAAAATTCTTCTTGTTGGTGATAATACGGCAGCACAATGCGTGCCAATATTGGACAATATTTTGAACGGTGATAGGCAGAACTATTTTATTAGCAGCTTTTATAAACCTAATGCTCTTTTTGATGACGTTGTTAGGGATATTTATCAAATTTGCTCTGATTTTGGACCTGACGATAGAGTCTTGATTTTGGCCGGAACCAACAACTGCCTCAGAGGTACAAACTTATGTTTGGATGTCCTTAATGGAGCTCTGGATAATCTCTCTGGCACTAATGTATCATTGTTTGGAGTTGCTTACTGCAGAAACAGGAATGTTTTAAATGAAATAATGTTCGAGTTTAACAATAGCTTATATTCTGCTGCTCAAAATTTTGATCATGTCCAGTATGTCGACATAAATTCCTGTTTGTGTGGTGAGAATATTGAGAATACAGGCCCTTTTATCACGGCTTTTGTAAAGAGATGTGTATTTCGACATTATTGTATTTTTTTTTTTAAAAATTTATATATAGATCATAGTAGTTTGATAAAGGTTAGAATAGATAACGAGGTGTCCCATAAAGCTCATCTAGTACATGTGCATGGTATGCAGAGTGGCGTCGATGGTGAATCGGGCTTCTTGCACTCTGCAAAAAGTGCAAAAAACATAGATGTAGAACTTTTAGTTAATGATCATAATAGACACATAATAAGCAAGGAGTTTTTTCGAGCCTCCTAGGGAATTTAAACACCCAATCATTTTTTGTCACCAGAATGTTCAATGCCTCTCTAATAAAGTTTTAATTCTGGACGTGGAACTTGAAAGGGCTCAGTGTGATTTCCTCTTGATTAGTGAACATTGGCTGAATGAGGAACAATTGAACCAGGTAGTATTTAGACATTATTTGTTAGTGGCGTCCTATTCTAGAAAGATTTCAACTCACGGTGGCGTAGCTATTTTTAAGAACGACAGCTTTTGTAAACCTGTTTATTCTTGTGAAATTTCCCAGTTCTGTGCCGAAGGCATTCTTGAATGTTGCTGTGTAAGAATAGATCATTTGAAACAGTTTTTAATAACCATATACAGACCACCTCTGGGTAACTTTAATTGTTTTTTGGAACTTTTTAACAGTATGTTAAATCATCTTAGTCGTCCCAATTATTGCTTCATTATAGGAGGTGACTTTAATGTTAATTTTTTGTCTGACGCTTTAAATCTAAAGCTCCTGTTTGACCTTATGGGTACATATAACCTAGTTTATAACGTTAAGGTTCCAACTAGGGTGAGTGCTACGTCAGCAACCTGTATAGATAATTTCCTGACGAATATAATATGTAATAGTTATTGTGATGTTTTGAATTTTAATGTATCTGACCACTATTGTCAATTTTTGTGCATTGAGTCTGACTCTAAGGTCGAGAAACTCGAAAGAAAGTACTGTTTCCGGAGAAATTTTGGTAGCGATAATATGCTAACTTTTATAAATTTTTTAAAAATGGAGGATTTTAGGGAGGTATTCCAAGTGCCTTCCCCCAATGATGCTTTTAGTGTCTTTGCGGAAATTCTTTTTCATTATTTTGATTTGTCTTTCCCTCTAAAAAAACACTACTTATTAAATAAACGTACAAAGAAGAATAACTATGTTTAATGATTTAGCTAAGTATGATAAACAATATCTCTCACTTGGTAAACAGTTGAATATAATATACAGAGAAAAATTAAAGAAATTTATTCGCAGTAAAAATGATCTTAAAATTTTGAATTCAGAGAATAAATCTAAAGCCATGTGGCAATGTATTAATAATATACAAAAAACAAATGTAAAACATGACATTGAAATTACGATTGATGGTAATAGAGTTTCTGATGATGAATTAGCTGATGCATTTAATTCACATTTTACATTGTTGGATGATAAAAAACCCACTGATTTTAAGTTTCTTAATGAGAATGTACCTTCTTTTGATAAAACTTTATTTTTATCGCCTGTTTGTAGTCAGGACGTTTTGAATATAATATGTAGGCTTAAGAATTCGAATGCACATGGTCACGACGGCATCTGCAATAATATTTTAAAACGTTGTAAAGAGTATATTGCGCACTTGCTGGCATATTTGATAAATCTTTCTATTGAGACTGGGTATTTCCCTGATAAGCTTAAGACTGCAATGGTAATTCCTCTATTTAAAAAGGGTAATCATAATAACTTTGAGAATTATCGCGGAATAAGCCTTCTGAGCAGTATTTCGAAAATTTTTGAGCTAGCCATTAAAGATCAGCTTGTGTCATATTTCTCCAAAAATAAACTACTCTCTTCCTCACAACATGGTTTTACTGCGGCTAAGAGTACTGAAACTGCACTCTGTGAGTTCCAGCGTATTATTGTTGAGTCTCTCGACAAAAAGTTATTAGTACTAGGCTTGTTCGTGGACTTTTCTCGGGCGTTTGATGTTGTCAATCACGAAATTCTGTTGTCTAAGCTTTCTAGGTACGGAGTGAGGGGTAGACCTTTAAATCTTATTAAATCATATTTAATGAACAGAAGACAAATGGTTAAAGTGAATGATGCAACGAGTAGCTATAAAATGATTGTAAGGGGTGTCCCACAAGGGTCAATTCTGGGACCCTTCTTTTTTCTGGTTTTTGCTAATGACCTCATTCACTTTATTAACAAAGGTGCCTAAAATACTCACGTTATTTCGTATGCCGACGATACAAATATTTTAATTATTGGAGAGAATCCTGTGCGCCTAAAAGAAGCTGCAGAGGATGTTTATGAGAAAGTTTTGCTCTGGTCGCATAAGAATGAACTCAATCTAAACAAAAAGAAAACGACGACCGTATATTTTTCATTTAGACAGAATATTAACCTGGAACTATTTAATGGTTCGTATTTGCAACCGACTTTGGCTAGTGATACTAACCTATTGGGGGTAGTTTTTGACCATAATTTGAGGTGGCTGTCGCATACAGAAGAACTCTGCAATAAATTGCGTAGTTTTTGCTATGCACTGAACTTTTTATCCATGCACTGTAGTAGTGATGTGCTTTTAACTTTGTATTATGCCAACATCCACTCGAGAATTAGATATGGGATATTAAACTGGGGTATGAGTGCAGGTGTTGGTAGAATCTTTATAATGCAGAAGTATGCGGTACGCATTATCGCCGGCCTAAGGTATCGTGAATCATGCAGGGGCGCTTTTAAAAGCTTAAAAATTCTAACAGTAGCAGGTCTATATATTTATCAGGTATGTTGCTTTGTGTATCAGAATAGGTCAGCTTTCCGAAGTGTTAGGGCGGAACATAGTTACAACACTAGGTCGAAAGAACTTCTATTACCTATAAATCACCGATCCGCAGAATTTCAAAAATATATTTACTTTACGGGCTGTAAATTTTTTAATAAATTAAATGAAAATATTGTGGAAGCTGTTAATATTAATATTTTTAAAACAAGACTAAAGAAATACTTGGTAGAGAAAAATTGTTATAGTGTGGAGGAATTTTGTTAATTGTTAGCTGTATACTTGTGTTTTATGATGTTTTGTCTGACTATCTTGGTGTACTGTACTTATATTATATGATGTATTGCTGACTATTTTAGTATCTGTTTCTTACATTTTATTTTTTGACCTTTTCTTCTATTATCGTGACTTTGTGTACTTTTCAATTGAAGAAATAAATGCTTTGATTTGATTTGATTTGATTTATTATTTATAAGGAAAATATGAAGCTTTAGAACCAAAGTACTGAATATCTGAAAAAGAAAAAATATAATTTTTGTTAAGCGTTTGAAAAAACGTATTCTTTCAAATTGCCCTCCTGTACAATACCACAATTTAATTTAGTTAAATTTGGACCCATCTTTTAATAGTCTGCATATCTGTGAATAATTTCTCCAACTTTGAAATAATAATAATAATAAATCAAAAAGTTATTCGAAAAAGAAAAATGTGTGAAGCATAAACGATCTTTTATTATAAATATCTAGAAATAATAATATGTCCTCAAATTCATTTATTAACTGTTAGTCAGTGGATATAAAAGTCTTCCACGATTTTATTTATTAATGAGATCAAAATTGTCCTCAACAATAAAATGCTCAGCATATACCAATATTTGTTTACAGCTGTCACATTTTAGTTTTTTAACGTAATAGGGCAACAAGAGCCACCTAAATATGTAATTAAGGGTAAAATGTATATGTGATATCCCGAAAGTTATTATTATTTATTAAAATTTGGGACAATAAAATTTTAATTTGGGAATAGTCTTGTTGAGAACAATTTTCATCTGGGTTATAATCAAGTAGCTCATAGAACTTACTAAAATTAATAGACTGAAGCGTCAATATAGATTGAATTCTAAGGCTCATATAACTGTTGCTTAGAAATATGATAATAACCACCTGCCATTTGCCTGGATATACCAAATCTATCTTCACGAGGGTTTGTCTGAAATTTCCCTAAGAGAGCATAACTAATCTTACGTCCATTGAAAAACCGAAAATATGAACTTTAGACCCATTTTTATATTTTCCATTACAGCCAGGAACCCAACATTTTTGAGATATAATTACACTAAGTATCAGTTATCACAAAACTACCCGAGAACGAAACAATTAAACACGAAAAAACTTAGAGTGTGCCGTAAATAAACCGCCGAGCAACAGATCTTAATGTCCGAAATATATAGGTTTATACATTTAAAAATACGCCTATCAATATAAATTGTATACTTAAATATACAGCGAAATATTAGGTACAAATTACACGCACTCAACAGCACATAAATAGTTCCGATTTCACAAAAATGCAACTAAATAACACTAATTACAGATTAAGTCAGCCATTAAACACGGCAAATTCACAAACAAATGGTTTGCTTTGTTTGCACTGTTGCCGGCTCTGTAAGGAAAGCCCAGTAGACTCTCGATAACTTGCGGTTGTTGGGACCAGCGGTAGTGTCAATTATTACGATCGGCAAATTATCCGTCGAGTATATGCGTGATTTTAAATATGTATGTAAAACCAATGTATACGTCTATATTTTATACGTATAGATACATAATATGAACAATGTGTGTAATACATATGTACGAATGTATGTATTTAGAGAAATAGTTAGTAATAATGCACGAAAACCTACTTACTCACTTCCTCCCATGAAGAGAATTTCTACACAGCGCGCAGCTGTGGCGACGGCCATGAATTATCCTGAATCACGAATCATCGATCGGCAGATTATCGAGAGTCCCTTGTATTATTTTAGGAAAGTGCTTCCAGAAGGTAGTAGTATTTAATAATAAGTAAATTACGAAACATCACATTATAAAAAGAGGAAAGGACACTAGGAAATATGGAAATATGTTTTTACAATATGGGAGAAATTGTCATATAAGAGGTAAGTATATTTTTATATACGGATACGAATATTCGCTACTATCGCAGTAGTCTAGCAACGTTGCAACCAACCAATTGCGTCTCGATCGCGATTACTCTTCCACCTGCAAGCCTCCTCCTACATCTTCTCTCCAAATAGCAAAGGCCTACATACATGTCGTGACCAGCTAAATTGTTGTGAGCACTTAGTCCTTTTGTATAGATGTCGTTGGTTTAACTCTGTCACTAAACTTGCTGACCATGACAAGTGTATGATGTACTACAGCATCAATCTTTATAATTTTTTCTTATTAACGAACAAAGCTGATCACATTGTTCTAGCCTTAATGTATACTTAGTCCCTTTTAGGATAGCTATTATAAAATATTAACACCTGAAAAAGAGCAAACTATTTTACACTTGTAAGCAAGAAAATACATCCCTTATTATAACATTGCGAAAACTACTAAATTACAACTGCTAATTCCAGCTAGGTATATAAGGAAAGCAAGTACATCCACAACGTGCCTTTCGGCGATATTTTCTATCTCCAGGCTGGGATATATTAGCAGTATAACCCTTCTTTATTACGAATTTAATGACATTAGCGACATTATCGTTCTCGTTGAATATTGACGAGGGATGATTTATTTATAGCAACGATTTAATGAATTCTATGGCAGCTATTAAGTTGTTGGATCTTCTCTCACATAAAATGAAAGGGATGATGGTAATTATTTACATTAGGTTAATTAATTTAAATTGATTTAAATACGAAGGAAGAAGAGTTTTTCGAGGTGGCAAAAGATTAACCCTTATTAATTCAAATTGTATTAGTAATAAACCAGCATTCAAATGAAGTGGGCCGCGCTTGGTGGGAAATACTTTCATATTATGTTAATTAAACCTGAGATGTATTAATGAATGTAAACTAATGATTTTATTAGAAAAAAATAGCATTCAACCTAAAGTTTGAACTTCGTACTTAATCTTGAAAGGTAATTATTATGCTTATTATCTAAACATGTTTTAAAAATATTCATTAACGTTTAGTATAAAAGAGCGCGCAAGCCGAGTAAAAGAACAAAAGTAGACAGGTCGTAGTATCTTAACGACAAACGCTTACCGGCATCAAGCTCAAACTCTCCGTTCATACAGAGTGTATTGTACGTCTGCGGGAACAACCCTGGAGGTCCTAATCCAGTATACCTAACCCCCATTCAGGCGAAGGTACCTCTACGAGAACTAACTGAATGGTTTCTTCACCGAAATAAGCCAATTATTTAAAATCAAACCAAAGTAAATACGTGAAGCTATAAGTGATAAAAGAAAACCTCTTAAATTCAACGTAACTTAAAAGTGCTTTCAGGAAAACCTCTTAAACTCAACGTAAAGTATATTAAAATAAACTTTAAATCAATGTTTCAACCTAAGTCTAAAAAGGACCCGTTTGACAAAGAGACATGCGGATCACGGTATTTTGGGTATTATACTATTCCCCGTCGCTAATAGACGTACATTTGTTTCGAAACTAGCTAATTTATATTCTCCATCACCATCTGAGTTACGCAACCTAAAACAGCACAGATAACTATGATGAGCAAGCACCATTCTAGTCTCTGTGACAGGTGGTTCAGGTCGCCGCGCCGTTCTGATCCCTGTTGGTACCAAGTGGTGGAAGTACCACTCTAGTCTCTAGTGTTACTTGTTCGAAGCGTCGTTCTGACCCCTAGCAATAATACCTGCCAAGAAGACACATAGTGGAAGTGCTTTTTCAGCCTTTCTACAAGTAACGCCGTCCTCACCCCATAACATAATACCAAGTGTATATTCGTTCTTTTTTCAAGCCTTTTTTCGCATCTAGCGTTCTGATTTCCTGACACCCTTATATACAATATTGGAATTTAATTGCCTTTCCAATATTTTGATGTAAGCACCACACATATTATACAACCACATATACCAGGATAGCCATCTTCTTCGAAGTAAATCTTACAACGAAAGCCAAGCAGAAGCTACACGTTCAGTCAGCACATATTATACACAGAGGCACAAGGTACTTCTAAATCAGTTTTGACCATAAGAAAAAATAAGAATAAGTCGGTAATTGCGTAGGATGAATCAACGAACCATAACAGCACCAACTAATACTCAGGAAGAAGCCAGAGAGAAGAATTTTTTAAAAAACGTAATTTATACATTTTAGGCCGTTTTCCAATTATTGGCAGCTATATGCCCAGTTATTGGCACAGTAGTTTTTCTAGCTGTTGGCACCTTTCACATAACGAAGAAGTACATAGGTTTTCAATATCTCTAAATGATTTTATTTAAAAAAAAAACATACAAATAAATCCAAATTTACTCTTTGGCCATTGTATTCAAATTAACATAATAAATTAAAAATAAAGTAAAGAAAATAAATAATTATTTATTTAAGGAATTACAGGTTTTGCATAGAAACTTTTCTTTGTAAATGCTATGTTTATGTAAACATTTATAATGAAAACCCCTTTTACAATTGGATCATTTAATTCCAATATTTGTTGTACCAATGTTATAGATACAAATAAAACATATATTATTTTTTAGAGTGTCTTCTTTTGGAAATATATTTTCACATGATTCATCTGCATTTTTCTCGTGATTAGGTTTGTTTCCAAACAAGTTTCTGACATGTCTATTAGTATTTTCAACTTTTTTGATTCATTCTTTAGGTTTAATTTCAAACATATGTTCTTTTTTATATCGTATCCTATTAAATTTGTAGGTTTCTTTTGTTCTATACCAATAATGCCTGAATCAGGTAGATATGTATATGCTGGGTATCTTTTTGTTAACATATTGTTATATTTTGATTAACATTTGCATTTGACGTCGTTGGTATATTTACTTTTAAATCTTTTTTTTTTTTTTTCGCTTCTCCATCCGTTGTTTACTTAGCAACTTTTCCTCAGCTTTAACTTTCCTTTTTAATCTATTTTCTTCATTTTTTTCTTTCATTTTCATTTCTTTTATCTTCCGTTTCCTGAAGATGCTTTTTATAGTCTGGTGAAATCAAAACATAAGATACTTTTTCTGAATTCCGTTTTCCTTTTCTTTTAGGAGTTTTGGGGTTTTCTAAGAAATTTAGTAACGTGCTCTTCTCTAAAATATTCTCTTGACTCTTTTGTTCTTGATTTAATATTTCGTTATAAATTTATTTGTCACTGATATATTGGTTTTCAATACTATCGTTGTTTGACTGTCCATCACCGGCATATGAACTTTGTCCTAAATTAAAACCTTCCTGCAGGTTTTCAAAATTGTTGATTTTATTTATTTCTATCTTTCTTTTATTATCAGTTACGCTTATTTGCTCTAATACTTCGCTATTTTCTTTTTGTTCTTTACAACAGGTGAGATTACTATATTTTGAATAATGTTTATCCTACTGTCTTCTTTTTCAATAAATGTTTTTTCTTCTAGTTCTTCCTTGTTATCCTTATCTTTACAATTTTCGAGTTGTTCTTCATTTGCTTCGTCATAATTTTCGTCTGTTTCAGTGTCACATGGTATATTAAAGACTACGGACATATTTAAAATACCAGATTCAGTGAAGTCCGCTCCTTCATTATCCTCTATAATACTAAGGTCTAAATCTGTCGTAGATTTTAGCTTGTACTATATATTTTTCAAAACTTGAAAATATTTGCAATTTTCGTGATCTGAACTTCCGATTTCGAGCTGCTTGATTATTCCGTAATCCACTAAGTTGCCAAACCCTTCATATGATATTGTTCTTAGATAACTCTTGGCTTCATCACTAGAGCTCCACTGGGTCTTGCAAAACTTTTTTTCCAAGGCATTTAGAAAAATCAAACGCGCAAGGGTTCCATGGATACAACCCACATGCTCGAAAGCCTTTTATTATACTGTCTTTCGTAAGTTGCGGAATAGCCTTTGCTAGAAATGGGGCGAAGTGTTGCTTTCCCAACTGGCAATATGGATTATCTCTTCTCCATTCAAGAACGCCTCTTTTCCAGAAGACTTTAGTGGCTTAAAGCATGTAACATCAGCTGGTTGCAAAATTCTCGTAGCGTTAAGATATAGCGCTATCAAAATTATTTGTAATTTAGCACAGACCTTGCTAAGATCAAATGTTAAGTGAGTCTGATGGCCATCTACGAAAAGAATCACTGAAAATTGAACGTTGGCTTCAACGAGATTTTTGTAAAATATTTTTTTTATGTAATCAACAAACACTTCAGATTTCATCCAACCATTATCCGTCATAGCGACACCCCAATTGTCAGGAATACTATTCGTCACAGCCGCAGTTAATCTCTTATTTGGAAATATTATAAGGGGTGGTGTTACAGAACCAGCAGCAGAGAAACGGAACGTAACAGTCAAGTTTTGTTTGGCATGTCCTCTGTCAACTTCATAGACATTTCTGGCATTTTTTGGAGCGATTACCTTTCCGAGTTTTGGGCAGAATAGAAAACAAGTCTCATCTCCATTATATACTCTACTGGGATCATTTAAAATAGAGAAATATCCTTTTGATTTTAAATAGGATTCAATGTCAGTAAACCACTTCCAGATATCAATTTCTGAAGCGCTTGAAGAAGCTGACGTTGCAGCTTCTGGAGTTCTATGACTCAAACTTGGATGCTGTACCAATGATTCCCTAAAATGTTAGATATTTTGTATGGTTCTGTCTACTGTCATGCTAGCTACCTACCTGGCATGTTGTCTTTAAATGGATTGGGTCGTTCATTAGCATCCATGAATTCTTTCACTGAACATTGAAGGTCAGTTTTTCTTTTGGGAAATCCTTTGCGTTGGTTTTCTAGAATCCACTCAACCAGCTGATGTTCTTCTTCATCCGTTAAATAAGCTTTCGGTCCGTGTCTTACTTTAGTAAATTTTGAACTTAATCTAAACTGTAATGTCGCTCTAGGGATACCGTATTTTTATGCCACATGTTTTTTTGCAGCTCCATTTTTAATTTCAGTAAGATCCTTTTGAATTGTATCCTCATTATAAATCTTTGGATTAGTTGTTTTATTTTTTTGGTGTAGCAGCATTGTCTTTTATACAATGGAAGCAGACATCGATAAACAGAAGCATAATCTCTCCCAAATATTTAATATTACCTAAATTTGTTGTTCGGAAGATTCGGGAAGATTTACTGAAAATTAGGGTTTGATTCAAACTAGGATATCACACAGGTGATTCAAGCGTACTAAAGACACGTTATGCTACTTATTTAATTGAGAAACTCTTTACATTACACACGACCAGGTAACCTTTTATGTACTCCATTGCCTAAGGTTCAATTTATTATATTTGTTTTGTTCTGATTGTATATCAATAATATATTGTAGCATTTAATTTTTCATGAATAGTATTATAAGTAAATGCTACCTGTTTTTTTAGAATTCAAGCAATATAGAATTACGGTTGTTTTCATATATCATGCTTTGAATGTACCTATTTAAGTAACTCTCTGGAAAAATAACACTTAACCCTTATTTGTTACATGCCTACTTTTATTTGTATTTATTTAGAACATAAGTTATTTCATAACTTAAGCCAACATTAAGTTATTAAGCCACGAAGTATCAGGCAGTCTTTAACTTTCTTTTTACGAGATGTTGATAAGAACTATTAACCTTTCTTCATGGTTGGATTTCTCACACTAATAAAACATACATGCTATCTTATTAATTTACTATTGCCTTAATTTCTCAATAAGATTGTTTTCTTTTAAATTAATTCTCATCTTTAGTCATTATGTTTCATGCAAGTTAATAATTAAATATGACGTCATTCCTCATTGTGGTTACGATGCTGACTCGAGCAATCGAACCCGAGTGACACTAATGTTCACTCTGTATTGCACTGTGCATGAAAAAGCAGCTTTCGCCGCTCGGTGTCAATCAGCTGACAATTGACATCGGAAACGAGGTCAAGCGGTGAAGTTCAAGTAGCCTTTGGCTGTGTCTAATAGTCTAAGAGCTAGCAGCCAAATCGACTAAAGTGTTTTATCAAGGCTAGAAATTTGTTAACAGATGATTAAATAGTACTTAATGGGAATGGTAATGACCTGTCACGCCATATCGTGTTGCGTAACTGATAAATTAATTTTTCAAGAGGCAAAAAAAAACAAAAAATTATGTTGCTTCCACAAAGCTATAAATTTAATATGTTCTATATTTCTTACCTCTGAAATTAAAAAACAATGGACAGGCGATTTCGATGGTTGCATCTCCGTGCCAGGCGGGCATACACTCCCTATATTTCATGTATTTTTATGGTGCTTTTACAAAGCTATAATTTATAGGGGATGTTTATTCATCTATTTTAAGAAACTATGTAAAACGACAGGTGCTTCTGTTGGTTGCAAGCGACTGTCAGGCGAGCACAATTATAAATGGGTTAAAAATATACTGAATACTTCCACGTGATTTTTCAATAGTTTCTCCAACATTTCCGTAAGACCCTGTTTCTATAAATCTACAATGATTTTTCGTACCGAATTTGGAATTTCGGAGTTTTTATCAACCATCTTCCGTAAAAACGCATGACACACAACCAACATTTTAGCAAGTAGGCTTACGTCATGTTTAAAAATATAATTAAATAGGAAAATATTGTTATCATTCCTATCAATTTTTTTAAACATTAGTTGTGTTTCATGCGTTTCAAATGCATTTTATGTGTATCTTAAATACTCAGTAATCACTTTTCAGTAACTAAATCTGGTGAATAAAAAGTGTTCTTAATATCGGTATTTGTTGTGGAATTGATGGAGCGGTCGAACTTAATTTGTGTTTGACAGCCTGTAAAATCTAAACGGCTAAAAAAAGAGCAAAATAGTTTGCAGTTTCTTATTTTGCTTGTTTGACACTAATTTTAGATTTAACCAGAAGTTAAAACATTTCAGTTAAATTTAACCTCTGGTTAAATATAAAGTTAATGTCAAAGATAGCTTATAAAAAACCAGTATAGGAAAGTGCAAACCATTTTGCTCTATCTTAAGTCGTATAGATTTTACAGGTTGTCAAATTGGATAAATGGCCGATTTTCAACTGTCAATATCTCAAAAACAGTTGGAGATAGATATAGGACATTATTCATGAAATGTATTTAGAATTTCATGTAGAATCTAAATATGCGCCACAACATATCCTACAATTTTTGTATCTAACATTTTTAATTATTTCTGTAAATAAAGGGATACTAAGGGGCCACCCTGTATATCAACGTCCCACGTCTGAATCGAATGTTTAATAATGGAACGATTTAGTACCTTTAAAATAATTTTACTTACACACAGCAAACTTCTCGCAGATTCAGAAAATGGCGCCTCATTTGAGTGAGGAAATCGTTGATTTCCTCCAGCATGGTATAAAAACCTTTAAAAAATACCACTTTCCATGATTGAAAACCATCCACATTTTTCCTGGATATTGAATCAAATTTAGTCGTCACGCATTACGCACGACTTTTTAACACTCATAAAGTCGGCTGAAGTAGATTTTTTTAATTTTTATTTAGTTTTAATATCCTTTTGTTGAAGTCTTTTTAAGTCTTGTTTTTTACTGTTATTCTTTCTTTCATTTGAAAATTAAAAAATGTCGGCGATCAAGTATTTTTTGTGTCCATTAAATATTTTTTAGTTCAACACTTCAACATAACTGCAGAAAATATTTTTGCTAAGAAAATATAATACATTTCCATTGTGTTTCATATTTCATATTTCATATTTCTTTATTCATACTTAAGCCATACAATATATGGATGTACAAGTCAAAGTCCTTTATACTAAGTACATTGCATAACATTAAATTATAAAAAAACACCACTAGATTTACACCTATAGACAAACTAAAATGAATGGGACAAGTAGTCTCTTACAGAGTAAAATGCCCCATCCAACAGAATAGTCTTAACCACATTTTTAAATTTATTCAGAGGAAGACTTCTGACCGACGGGGGAAGTTTATTTAACCTTCCAGTAGTCGCAGGTGATCTGACAGATCCGATCAATATAAATGTTACTGTAACTTACGTCCATGGTTCGTTAAACGTCGGCAATTCCGAGTACCTTTCCGACAGCATCTTCTTCTTACGCAGTCAACAGCACTCGTTAGTAGTTATCGCGCGGCGAATGTTATTACACGAGTGATCTGTGAAATACAGTGCGACTACTGAATTCTAATTTTTTTGATCTGGGAGATACAGTGCGACTAGTCTATACAGGTACAAATTTGTGTATTTTTTAAGTTTTTCATTACTTATGCTTAGTATTTCGCTACAAATGTATACTTATGAGCAAGAACAAAGTCGTTTACAAAGGTTTATGGATAAAGTCACAGATGAAGAACCGCTAGACGATACCGATGATGAATTTCTGCAAGAGAATGAAATGGAAGTGGCTGAAAGTCCGGAGGCTGTTACGTCTGACGAGGATATTTCTGATCAGGAAGCAGTTACTTCTGGATTGTCTTATTTTATCGGTAAGGGTGGAAACATTCAATGGCAAAAGCACGAACCTTCGCAAAACGTAAGGACACGGGCTCGAAATATAATTACACATCTTCCTGGAAATACAGCTGTCTCAAGAGGAAAAACCACCCCATTGGAAGTGTATAGTAAGTGATAGCATTCTCGATATAATAGTAGAAAATACCAAGAACATTATTATGGGCCAGGCGAATTTATTTTCACGTGAAAGAGATGCAAAATTGACAAATAAAAATGAGATAAAAGCTCTTATAGGTTTATTGTATTTAGCTGGTGAAAATAAAAGCGGAAGACAAAATACTGAAAATTTGTGGAGTTCTAATGGCACTGGTATTGAAATATCCAGGCTGGCTATGTCCCTTCAACGTTTTAGGTTTTTAATGAGATACATCCGCTTTGATGACAAAAATTCAAGGGAACAACGTGTGACAACGGACAAACTAGCGCCGATACGGGAAATTTTTGGTATCTTCAACAGAAATTGCAATGAATCCTATTCCATTTCTGAATATGCAACAATCGATGAAAAGTTGGAAGCGTTTAGAAGGCATTGTGGCTTTAAGCAGTATATTCCCTCTAAACCTAACAAATATGGGATCAAAATTTTTGCCCTTGCCGACGCTAAGATGTTTTACACGAACGCGTTAGAAGTGTATGTTGGTGTGCAACCAGAAGGTCCGTACAGAGTGCCGAATACTGGAGCTGCCATAGTAAAGAGGCTTTGTGCCACAAGGCGAAATATAACCATTGACAATTGGTTTACCAGTATTGACTTGGTCCTTGATATGCTAAAAAACCGCAAACCAACCATAGTAGGTACTTTGCGGAAAAATAGGAATGGAATTCCTCCCGAATTTTCAGATGGCAAAAGTCGACCCCCATTATCAAGTATATTTGGTTTTCATTCCCCCTGCACCCTGGTATCATACATTCCTAAGAAAAGAAAAGTAGTGCTTTTGGTTTCTTGCATGCATCTTGATGGAAACATAGACCCTCGTTCTGGTGACCAAAATATGCCAGATATAGTGACGTTTTATAATAGCACAAAAGGCGGAGTCGACGTGGTAGATAAGTTATGTGCTAGTTATAATTGCGCAAGAAACACAAGACGCTGGTCAATGGTTATATTTTACAGTAGCAGGCATAAACAGCCAAGTTATTTACGAGGGAAACGTACACTCTTCCAATCGTTTGTTACGCCGAAAATTTTTAGAAACATTTGCCTTTCAGCTTATTGAAGACCCTATAAGGGATCGAGCAACAAACACTAATATTACGCGAAAAATCCGTACCAGTATAAAAAACTTACTGGGCATTGAAGAACATTCTGCGGAAGCCGAAAGACCGAGAAACAAAGAAAGGTGTACAGCTTGTTTATTATTGCGTAAAATGTAAATCACATTGGTGCTTAGAACATTCTCTTATAATTTGCAGACAATGCTCAAATGATTTATATGTTTTTTAAGTTTATATATAATAAACACTATTTTTCTTACTTGTTTTTTATATTATCAAATACTAGGATTTGATCATTTTTTATGGTTTATTTGTTTATGTTTATATATTGTTTTGACATTCTAGTTTTTGGGGTCCGTACCTTATAGTTTTAAGTAACAAATAACCTGATTTGTTAATTTGTATTTCGTGTTTCGATATTCTAGTTTTGTAAGAATCTGGTACCTTATAGTTTTAAATATTTTATATTTTTATAAGAAAATAAACTAATTTACACCAAACCAATTATTTTATTGCCACTAAATAACGATTTTAAATAATAATATAATGATAATATCTCGTAGGTCCGTATAGATCTGACAGATACAATGCGACTACTCATGTCAAATTTTTAAGTGCGACTACTGGAAGGTTAAAAGCTTTTTCCCGACATAAGCGGGAGACCTTTCAAACCTTGCCAATCTATGAGAATCCAAGGCTAAAAGGTCCCCGTATCTTGTGAAATATGAGTGAAAATCACTACCCGAGGGATAGTCATCAAGATTCCGCCTAGTAAACAATAAGGACCTGAAAATATAAATGCAAGGAAATGTCAATATCCTATGCCTTACAAATATAGGCTTACAACTCTCCCCATTCGGCATTCCAAACAACAACCTGATAACCCTCTTCTGGGCAATGAAGATTCTACTGCTTTCAGCACAATCTCCCCAAAAAATTACACCATAGTTTAAGTGACAATATATCAACGAATAGTAAATATTCAGTTCTTCCTCTATGTTAAGGGTATCCTTCAATCTACAAATTGCAAAGAAACCTGAGTTAATTTTAGATGCCACATGTTCAACATGTGCACCCCATGATAGAGTATCATCCAGATGGAGCCCTAAAAATTTTGCACACTCGGTATGCTTCACAGAGTCAATTTCAACAATTGGCACATTTCTACGAGATCTAAAGTGAATAAAAACAGTTTTATTAAGATTTAGTATTAAGCCATTACTGGCACACCACCTGTCAAACTGATCCATAATACTTTCAACCTTCAGTCGGAGCTTGTAAAAGCACCATAATAAATATATAAAACATAGGGAGTATATGCCCGCCTGGCACGGAGATGCAACCATAGAAATCGCCTGTCCATTGTTTTTTAATTTCAGAGGTAAGAATTTTAGAACATATTAAAATTATAGCTTTGTGGAAACAACATAATTTTTTGTTTTTTTTTGCATTTTGAAAAATTAGTTTATCAATGACGCAACACGATATGGGGTGACAGGTCATTACCATTTCCATTAAGTAGTATTTAGTCATCTGCTAACAAATTTCTAGCCTTGTTAAAACACCTTAGTCGATTTGGCCGCTAGCTCTCCTACTATAACGCAATTCAGCCATTGAAGCCGCTGCATGATTTTGACGTTAGACACCTAGGCTGCATGCAGCCGCTTTTTAAAGCGGCTGCAAGAAAATCCAGCGAAATAATTTTCGCTGAATGCTGCCGACAGCGTTTCAGCGCTACCGAATTGTAGGTTATATACGGGTTTGTTGTTTGTTTTATTTTCGATTGTGATATTCTGCAAGAGCTGATCCAGTGTGATAAAACTGTTTTATGTTCTTCCCTGTGCTTTCAAGTTTTATGGATGTTGTTTCGCCCATTTCCATGCTAATTCCAATTACGTTGTGGTCGGCAGTGCTTGATAAATTAGATACTTCATGAGTTAAAAAAGTTATATAACTCTGAAGATGTATCTTTCGTAAATAATTCCAAAATAAAATCGTTCATACTGCGAAATTGGTCAATTATTATTTTGTTTTGTTTGTACACAGTACAAATAAATTATGATAGTCGGTCGGACACTCCGCTCCACCTCAAAAGCCGTCTAACAGAATCGGAAGCGCTGAATGCAGCGCTTTAAATTGTGTGCTTTATCGCTGAATTGCGTTAGACACAAGCATTGTCTTTATGATGTAGCCGAAGTGTCTAGACCGATTTTATAGTTTTGTATTGAAGATACATCATGGGTCCATTAGGCCAAAAGATTTTCAAAATCTTGTGCCATTAGGCCTGAGAAGGGCTTAGTTTATTATAGTTTTGTCTAATCCTTGAAGATGCCTTTTAATTTTTATGGTTAATCCATCACCACCTAGTAAGGTAGGTAATCGTTGGCTTGTGCTTTATAAAAAACAGAACATTTCAACAATCTTAAGTAAAGTGGCTAAAGACTTCATGTTTGTTTCAGGTTTTATTATGGGATGTTAATATTAGAGAATATTAGATAATTTTGATTTGGGAATGGCATACAGATGCTATGATTTTCAATTGAGATTTACAGTCTAGGTAAATCGTAAACTTCCATGCTTCATGGACAGGGTAGGGTAGAAGATTCAGTTTGTTCCGGAATTTCACATGATTAGAGAAGGGAACAATAAACTACCAGAACCTCAGAGAGGGAAGCACTTATCCAGCTGACGGGAATAACTCAAGGCCAGTTCTTTCCTTTTATTATATAAAAGATCAGTGTCTATCTAGTGTAAAATTTTATACTTTATCACTAACTTATTCATATTCTTTTTATCTTTAATTGTTCGGCTCACTTGGTAGATATTATACACATTTAATGCCTTTTACGGATATACATATTTAGTAACCCTGGAAACAAAGATTCATGAGTCTTTTCCCTCTAGGTATATAATTTACTTTAAATAAAACACCCAAGAGGTTACCAAGATAAGCTTCTTCATAACATTATTTTGCTTAATATGTAGGAATGAATTATATCTTCATAATTTTAATTATGTGTTATTCCCAACGTAGGGGGTATATATTCTTATAAGTAAAGAATACTTGTTTTGTTTATGTTTGAAGTGTTTACTGCTTGACTGTTTTCCCCCATTTCATTCTTGAAAATACAATTAACATCTATTTAAGAAAATCTAGGTTTTGTGATTTACTAGACTAAGAACTTGCAGTATCTCTTCCAAATTACGTGGCGCCCAATTTAGGTACACAAAGGCCATATGCCAAGAACCCCGGCCTCCGCATTAAGAGCTAACCGTTCGCATTCTTTAGTGGCAAAATAATGCCACAGGATTAAAAATGGCGTCCATTAACGTGGGACATTTGTGTACTTAAGGAAATAAACTTTCTCTTTATTTAGTATATTTTCAGGAATGATTTTTGGGGTACAGTTTGATAGCGTGGTGCTTTTGACATATTCAAGGCAGTAGATATTTAGCTGGCCGAGAGAATTTTAAGTATATTTTCTCATTTTAAGTACTTGTTAGTAATATTGTTTGAACTCCCTGATTATAGAGCGGACTAGTAGTGTTTAGCAACCTAACCTATTCATTGAATAGTTTCCCATAGTTTTACCTTCACTGGGTGGCTTATAGTTTATTAGCATTTACAGTGTTATTGTAGATTTTTGATTTGTTGGTACAAAGCTTTAAAAATCTTACTGAATACATTCGACAGTTTTTGATAAGATTTGTTGGTGTCTAGCATGTTTTAGTATTTTTCAGTGTTGTATTATATAGCGTGTTTTAGACTTTTTCTACGTTGTATGATATAGCGTGTTTTGATTTGTCTAGCATGTATTGAATTATTTACAAACCTGATTAAGCATTACATTGACCCAAACAGTTTGGTTTATTGAAAGGTACTAGATTTTATTGTTATCTTGCATTCTCTTCTGATTTGAGAATCTGATTTATAGAGTAAGGAAGACATTCTTGTATGAATTGTTTAAACTTTTAAAACTGGTTAATATATTTGATGTAATATAAACTAAGTAACTGATATCTGACCTCCATATGCTTGGTGTTGTATATTGAATTTATTATAATTCATAGTTAAGTAGGTACAGAGTGATACAGGTTTACCTTATAGAGTAAACGAGCTTAACCTAGGAAAATTTTCCAAATTTATTGCTCATATAGGTTATATAGGCTGATTCAGGTATATGCTTTTGTACTTAATATCTACTTATATATGGTGTGTTAGAACTTTGTATTTTTCATAGTCAATTCTTACATATAGGGTGATCAAAAAGAAATATTTCCCAAATCTAAGATTTCTCGCTGACTCAACCAATTATAAAGTGCTCTTGTATATTCCATATGGTTAAATACAGACTTATTCTTTTTATGAGGCATAGATATATACAGGGTGATGTTAATTTAAGTCACCACCTCATAAATTGTGATCACAAAACTTTTTGAAGGTTAGTTGATTGTGATATTTATTCTTGTATTAACAACTGATCAGATTTGATAATTTTTCTTTACTTATATTAAAGATAATATTTAAAGTATTTAATATTTTTACTTCTCAGTTTTGATATATTATAGAGGCTTACAATGTCTGGAATTTTCGATTTTCAGCCTAATCATTTACTAGACTACGAGTTAGATTATGAATTACAAATACGTCTTGTTACTACGACTCGAGTTGTAGCAGACAAACGAAAGATTTTAGCTAGACTTTTAAAAAAGGAGGAAACAAAACCTGGTTCTGAGATAAATTTAATTATTATTACACTAGATGAAGATGAAGAGCAGGTCGGTATTAACCGTAGCATTGCTTCAATTACTAAAGTTATCGAAGATTTTGAGGGCGCTCAATCAGATTCAGCTTTTAAAAGAATCAAATCGCGTTTAAATCATGTTATGGGTAGGGCAAAGCGAATTCCTTTACCTGAGGATCCAAATGAAAAGGATAATCTTTTTAGATACATACAAGAAGTAACCGCTACTTGTTATAAACAGGGTGACCACCTCTCCGGTTTTGACCCGGAGTCTCCGGTTTTTCATAGCGGTTCTCCGTTCTCCGGTTTTTCAGATAAATCTCCGGTTTTCGTTCGTCGATAATACCATTCCAATAATATTAATGGCTTGGCCGCCTTAGCAACATGGCAACATCGCTTTGCACTCGAGCCACGGGCCGCGGCAATGAATGAAAGATCGTCAAACGAATCGACCGACTGGAAATAATTGTCCCGCGTCGTTCGGTTGGTGATTCCCCGCTTTAAACGTTTTGTTGCTCATCAGTTTCCGTGTAGGTATTGTTTGTATTCCGAGTGTTCCCAGTAGATAGTTTAAATTTTATTAGGACGTACAGTACGTAATACGCAGTAACAATGAGTGATACTGATGGTAATGCACCTCCTTCACCGAAAATTAAAAAAACGAGTTATTTAACCAGTTTTAACAATAAGTGGTGTGACAATCCGCTATATAAAGGTTGGTTAGCTAAAGCAGAAGTTTATAAAGCGCGTTGTCGTGTCTGCAATGTTGAAATAACAGTGAAACATGATGGTGAACGGTCGCTAAAAGCGCACTTGAATTAAAAAAAACATCAAACTTGGTCTAAATCTAAATCCTCAAGTCAGCTTTTAACAGCTTTTATGCCTAGGAAATATACTGCAGAGGAAGATTGGGTTACTATACTTGAAGTAGCTCAAGTATATCATGGCATATACCATCATCATAGCTACAGAAGCATAGACTGCGGAATAAAGTTGAATTCATTTTTGTTCAAAGACTCCAATTTGGCGAAAAAAATTCACTTTGGGCGAACAAAGGCTGAAGCTATTGTGGAGAATGTGCTAGGGCCCAATTCCATTGAAGAATGTTTAAAAGTTCTAACTGGTAATGGCACTGAGGCAATCCCGTTTTCGATATCCTGCGATGCTTCAAATAAAGGTAATAGAAAAATGTTTCCAATAGCCGTTAGATATTTTGATGTAAACCTAGGTGTTCAAGAGAAACTTATTGATTTTCATGAAAATAATGATGAAAGTTCAGCAAGTATTACAAACGAAATTTACAATACTCTGGAAAAATGTGGTCTAAAGGTTTCAAATCTAAGTGCATATTGTGCGGACAATGCATCCGTGAATTACGGAATCCATAATTCTGTGTATCAGGAGTTGTGTTCTCAAAACCCAGGAATTATAAAAGCTAATTGTAACTGTCATGTTATTCACAACGCTGCAAGAAATGCATGCAAGGTATTATCTTTCGATGTTGAAAATTTAATTCTAAAAGTGTATGCCGAATTTTCGAATTCTAGCAAGAAAAACGAAAAACTTAAAGCCTGCTTTGATTTTTTGGAGATGGAATATGAGAGAATTTTAAAACATGTAGTTACTAGATGGTTGTCTTTGTTAAGTGCTCTTGAACGCCTTATCCAATGTTGGCCGGCTGTTAAATCCTTTTTTTTGGAACAAGGGGAAAAAGAATGTCGCAAAGTCGTTTGGGAATTTGTAGAAAATCAAAAAGACGAGCTAAATGAAGACCTTCATGCTTATCTGACCTTGCCAGAATGTTATCTCTATTTTATCCATCATTTTATGACCGTTCTCAATACCTCACTCTAAAAACTTCAAAGCAATTCTTTAACCAGCTTTGAACTTCATTCAGTTATGAAGGATTTATATTAGTGCTGGCAAAAACCGTTAAAAGTTGAAACCGGTTATTCGGTTTTCTTAAAAACCGGTTTCGGATAAAACCGGGTATTCGAATAATAGTAAAACCGGGTATCCGGATAACCAGTTAACCGTATAACCGGTTAATCGGTTAATACACAGTCATCATAGGCTAATCATAGTTTATAATTTGTTCTTAAGCATAAGAATATATACTATATATATATTCGGTTTTCGATTAACCGGTTACCCGATATCCAAATACCCAGTTTTTACTTTACTTATCTTTTTTACCATTACTTGAGAACCCGGTGGCCCAGTGCCATGTAACTAGATAACCGAATAATCGATTAATCGGTTAACCGAGAAACCGGTTATTCGGTTAATCGGTTAAACGAGAAATCGGGTAATCGGTTAACCGAGTATCCGGTTAACCGGTTTCGGTTTTTTGAAAAACCGCGGATAATCCGAAACCGGTTAACCGACTATCCGAAAAACCGTCTTCGGTTGCCAGCACTAATTTATATACCAAAATTGAATCAAGATTACAGAATAATTTTTTTGGAAGTAAAGTAAATAATGCATTAAAACATTTAAGCGAATATGAAATGACCAAATTTACCAAAGAAGCTTATGAGGTATATCAAAGAACTCTTGATTATAATACTATAATTTTGATACTTCTCCATTTAAGTATTTTGGAGACATAAATATTAAGGAAAATCGAATTATTTCTTATCGCGCGATACTAGAAGCAAAAAATGTGTGCCATGCCAACAACATTAATGAAGACAATTTATTTGACGAAGTATCGATATTGAATACGGCATTAGGAAAACTTCAAGAAGAAGATTTTTCACTTCTGTCTATGGATGAAATATGTTGTTTAAGTGCGTTAATTTTCCGGAAGTGTTGAAAATTGTTTCAATAATTTTTTCAGTCCCAATTAGCAATGCGTATTTAGAACGAGTGTTTTCGATCATGTCTGGACTTTGGACTGATGAAAGAAATAAAATGCGAGTCGAATTGGTCAAAATGGAATTGTGTACAAAACTGAACTATAATTTCACCTGCCAGAAATTTGCAGAATATTTGACAAAGGATGCTCAAAAAGATTTACTAAAATGTTGTCGCACCAATACAAAATATACTTTCAAATTTAAGTAGATATGTATGAGTGTAATTTTGTTTTTATCCGATCGGACGAAAAACGACACCTTTCCGATGTGTTTTCTCACCGCAAAAGTCATGATTCCAGTATATTGTATTCGTTGCTTGGCAACATGCAATAACTGTACAAGAATAGAAAATAACAGTCCGGGAATATAACATTCCCGTCCTAGGCCGGGAATGTAATATTTCTGTCATATTCAAACGCCTTGTTTGTCAGATCTGACGTCTATCAAAAGTAACATTTAGCTGTAGTTTCCGTAGCTACGTAATAAACTTCAAGCTCGCTCGATTCAAAACTTGATATTATATGCTGAGTTTAAATTTAAAACACGTTTTTATTTACAGTAATATTTGGCTCTATTTATATAAGTACGTATTCTAATTAATTTCGATCGGATAAAAAATAGTATGTGCAACTCGTAGGAAAAGCACATTCCTGGACTCCTGTGTTGCTGGCCTCGGCTGCGCCTCGTCCAGCAACTACCACATTCGTCCAGGAATGTTTTGCTTTTCCTCCTAGTTACACAATATACTATTTAATAGCTAAAGACTTAGCTTTTTTATGTTGGTTTGTTAAGTTTTAGATATTCCAAAAATAGGGTATTTTATTAAAGAAAATAAACGTTGTTTTTAATTAAAAAAATATTAGTTACTCGTTGCGTTGTTTCGTATCGATATTCTTGTGAACTATGTGTGAAAATGGTGAATGCGCTGGCAAAACAATTTCTCCGGTTTTTGTCCGGCTAAAAGGTGGTCACCCTGGTTATAAACTAGAAGCTGACTTAATTGATAAACTTCTTCCTGGTCAAAATTCAGATCCAGTAACGCCAACAGTACCAGTTATTAATGTAGCTGCCCCAGTTGTACAATGTGCGACAAGAAATATTCCTATCAGTGAATGGCAGGTAACCTTTGATGGTGAATCAAATAAATTATACTCCTTTTTAGAAAGATTAAGTGAACTTGCGCCGGCTAGGAATGTATCTAATGATGACTTGTTTAATTCTGCAGCCGAATTTTTTATTGGTGACGCATTGGTGTAGTACCGAAGTATAAAGTCTTCTGTAAATGATTGGGGTTCTCTTACTGTTCGATTAAAGAAAGATTTTTCTACATGATGATATAGAGGATGATTTGTGGGATCAAATTAAGAAAAGAAAACAGAAAAGAGGGGAGTCTACTGTTGTTTTTATTGCCCATTTACAAGCACTTTTTAGTCGTTTATCACGAGTTCCTCCAGAAGTCTCAAGAGTTAAGCATATTCGCCAAAACCTTTTGTCAGGATTCATAAGTAGGCTAGCGCTTGTAGATATAAAGACAGTTGCCGAGCTCTCTGAACTTTATCGTAAGTTAGAAGAGGCTGACTATATTAAAGATAAAACTGCTCCTAAAGCACAAATTTCGGAAGTTATACCTTCTAAACCTGATCTCAATAATTTTCATCAAAATAATAACAGAAAAAACTTTTTTAGAAAGCCTCGAGTTCCAAATTCTTCAAACATTTCTTATGATCAGTCCGGTTCAAATGATAACAATAGTATTAAGAAAAATTCTAAAGCAAAATCATTGATATGTTGGAATTGTAAGGTACCAAATCATAGTTATGTAGATTGTAGAGCTACAAGAAAAATATTTTGTTATAGGTGTGGTGAACCTAATGTTAAATCCAACTCTTGTACTAAATGTTCAAAACAATTAGTAAGGGGGGTGACATCATCCAGAGGTATAGTCACAGTTCACAAGTTAAAGTTACAAAAATTTTCTCGTAGTCCACATCTTTCCATTATTAAAACTGATATAGTTCAATCGAAACATAAGCAACCTAAATATTTTAATAGAAAATATTGGGATAATTGGTTAAAAAGGGTCGCTGAGTTTTTAAAGATTGGAAATGTTTCTAATAGTAATAATGTTTCACCATTGTTTGTAAATAGATCACTAGATAACCGACCATATATATCTGTCAAATTGTTCGATGTTCAGATTACAGTATTATTAGATTCAGGTACTACATCTTCAGTAGTTGGATCGAAAGGATTAGAGATTTTAAGTCGGTTGAATTTGAAAATTAACCCTACTTATATTAAGAATGTTCGTACTGCTGAAGGTAAACAGCAGGTAGTTAAAGGCCTTGTTGATTTACCCATAGTTATTAATAATCAATGTCAAGTTATTAATGCATTAGTTGTTCCGTCTCTACCACAAGCTTTTATTTTTGGGTGTGATTTTGCCAAAAAATTTAATATTTTGGTGAACTTTAAAGATGATTCATGGCACATACAGAATCGATCTGATAATTTTGAAATTAGTATAGTCAATGGATTTGCCAACATACCTTTTGTTGAATCCTATCCTTATTTATATTCTATAGAAGATCTTTCTCAAGAACAACAGTTTATAGCAGAAAAGGTTATTTCAAGTTTTAAAGATATAGATAGTAAAGGTAGGTTAGGGCGCACCAATAGGATAGTTCTTTCAATTGATACGGTGATGCTGCTCCTGTGAAAAAGAGACCTTTTGTAATGTCGCCGTACATGTCAAAAATTTTAAATGAGGAGATAGATGAAATGCTTAAGTTAGGAGTTATTGAACCTTCTCAGAGCCCATGGTGTTCTCCTGTCCTCCTTGTTAAAAAGAGCAGCGGAGAATTTCGTTTGTGTTACGATGGACGTCCACTTAATGAAGTTACGAAACCTGATTCATACCCTTTACCTAATATAGAACGTATCTTAACTTCACTTCGTAATGCTAAATATATTTCTACTATTGATCTTCGGAAAGCTTTTTGGCAGATCCCTTTGGACGAGTCTTCAAAGGAAAAAACAGCTTTTGCAGTAGTGGGTAGAGGACTTTTTCATTTTGTAACAGTGCCATTTGGACTTAGAAATGCAGCGCAAACGCAACAACGTTTAGTTGATGCCATATTCGGTCCTCGTTATGAACCGAATATATTCACTTCTTTGGATGATATTTTGGTAGTTTCTGCAGATTTTGAGACACATATGAATCTATTATCAGACGTAAAGACAAAACTTCAGGATGCAGGACTAACTATTAATATTGAAAAGTGTGAATTCTTTAAAACCTTCCTAAAATTTCTTGGTTACATTATAGGTTCCAATTCTTTGCGTACCGATCCAGAGAAAGTATCTGCTATGGTAAATTATCCACGTCCAAAAAATACTACAGATGTGAAACGTTTCGTTGGACTTTGCTCTTGGTATCGACGATTCATTAAAGATTTTTCGACTTTATTTTCACCTATTAATGACCTTCTTAAAGGACGAAAAAAGGGCCAACCCATCAAGTGGAACGATGCTGCAGAGGAATCTTTTATAAATATAAAACAGCTTTTAGTTTCAGCTCCTATACTTTCCCAACCTGATTTTTCTCAACGTTTTTATATACAGAGTGATGCTTCGAATACAGGCCTAGGAGGCGTTCTTACGCAAATTATTAACGGCGAGGAGAAAGTAATTGCTTACGCTAGTAGATCTCTATCTAGGACGGAAAGAAATTATTCAGTTATTGAAAAGGAGTGTCTTGGAGTATTGTTTAATATTGAAAAATTTAGAGCTTTTATAGAAGGTGTTCCCTTTACAGTAATAACTGATAGTTATAGTTTATTGTGGCTAAATTCTCTTAAGAATCCCAGTGGGAAATTGTCTAGATGGTCGATTCGTTTGAGGCAACATACTTTTGACTTAATACACCGCAAGGGTGCGCAGAACATTGTTCCAGACGCTTTATCACGGGTTCCACCTGGTAGCGAAGTGGATGAATCTTCAGTTCATGATGATGAAATGGTTATATGTGAACTTGATGTTGATCGTATCGATATATGGTATGATAATTTAAGGCAAAAAATTTTAGATTCTCCAGATACATATCCTCAATGGAAAGTTGAAAATGACTTTGTTCTTAAGTTCATTCCCAATTCATTGCCTATGAAAGTGAACTTACCTGAGTGGAAATATCTAGTGCCAAAACCTCAAAGGAGGGAAATAATAGATTCATGCCATAGTCCACCTAACTGTGCACATTTTGGGTTTTTTAAGACTCTTAGTCGCTTGCATGAAAGGTATTACTGGCCAAAAATGCGCCAAGATGTGTTAAGATTTGTAAGAAGTTGTTTAGTTTGTGGTGCACAAAAGGCAGCTAAGACTGTTCCTATGGGCTTAATGGGTAAAGAAAAATCAGTTGATCTTCCTTTTCAAGTAATAGCCATTGATTTAATGGGACCTTTTCCACGCTCCAAGAAGGGTAATAAGTGGCTTCTAGTAATCTCTTGTTGGTTTTCGAAATATACTCTTCTCTTTCCTTTGCGTAGTTCTAAGAGTCAATATGTTGAACAGATTTTAGAAGATAGAGTTTTTCAAGTTCATGGTGCTCCAGCTCTTCTTATCTGTGATAATGGATCACAGTTTACTTCCAAAACCTTCAAAACTCTCTGTCAAAATTATGGTGTCAATATTAGGTTTAATCCGTTATACTCTGCTCAATGCAAGTTTGTTGAAAGAAATAATCGAACAATAGGAACAGCTGTTCGAAGTTATATTGATACTCATGATAATTGGGACAAGTTTATAGCCAAAATCCAACAGGCAATCAATACATCTAAACATGAGGTTACCGGTTTTACTCCAGTGTTTTTAGTTTTTGGCCGTCATGTTCCACTTTCTGGAAACTGTTATAAAGATCTAAATTTCGACTTTAAGTCTGATCATGAAATTACTCCAGGGGATAGAAATAGTTATGCAGAAAATCTTGAGAATCTGAAAGATATATTCGTTGATGTCAAGAAACGACTTCATTCAGCTTATGAGCGCAATTCTAGAGCTTACAACCTTAGGAAAAGGGATGTATCTTTTAAAGTAGGAGTTCATGTTTGGCGAAAAAATAAAGTTCTGTCCAATGCTGCTGATAAGTTTACAGCAAAACTGGTTCCGAAATATATTCATTGTGTGGTACGTAAAAAGTGTTCTAATGTTGTTTACGACTTGGAAAATCTAAATGGTACTAAATCGGGAAAATGGCATATCAAAGATCTAAAACCACTTAATCACCCAGATCCTGAAGAATCTGATTCTCTGTCTAGTGATGAATAGATCTAAACGCCTTTCCGAATAGTTATATTGTTTCTTAATGGTTCAAATTTCAGATGGGTGCACACATTTGATTGATCTTACCATTTTATTTTTTTTTCTTTAATGGACAATCATATAGTATGAATCTATTGCAGTTTTTTATATTTTTGAGTATTTCATTAGACGACCGGTCAGTCTAATTAAGGGTCCTTACTTTATCCTTGATACATCATTTTTTGTAGTTTCATATAGCTAAGTTTGGATTTAGTTTTACTATAAGGATTTAGAAAATTTTCTGGAAACATTATGGTTCCTTAGTGGATTTTAGTCGATTTCTGTTTGATATAGAGTACTTGATCTGTGCTGATCAAGCTTTTTTTGTTTTTGCTTTGGCAACTTTTATTGAGTGTAGATAATAGTTAAGATTCCTGAAGTATTAAGCTTCAGAGGTTATGATAAACCTGCTTTATCATACAGGATTTTGCTAGGTTAAGTAGCAATGTCTGAGACTTGTTAGTGATTGGTTGTCATCATAATTGACTTTAATCTGTGTTGGATATAGCCTTAGTTTAACTATCAGCTTGATGAAATCTGTGGTTCCATAGTATACTGTTGGGTTGAAGCAATTTGGTTTTTCTATGTTGGATGTGAATTAATTTCTCCTCACATGGACTGCTCTGCAGCTCTCCCTTTTTCCGCAAAGGCAATGCGCCTGATAATGTTTTTTAGGCAAGGAAAAAGCTAGTTAGAGTAACAGTAACTTGCAGATTTTAAAAGGTCAAATGATGACTAACAGTTTTTAGTGCTAGGATTTACCATTTTGGTAAATAACGTCAGCATGGCGGTGCTGAACACCTAGTATGTATATCCGTTGTGGATTTGTTTTAAATAGTTTAGTTTCATATAGATAGATAATTTTTGATAAAGTTTTGAGGTGAATATTGATATTTACTTTAAGAAGAGTCTGTTGTGCTGCTCAATTGGTCCCTACCGATTTTGACATCTACCGATTTTAACTTACCGAATTAGTCTCCTATAAGGACGGGTGATACACGAAGATATCAGAATTGAGTCAGCAAGGAAGAAGCAGAATGATAAATGATATTGTAAATAGCCTACAGGTAGTCTATTTTTCTTGGGAGAGGGGTAAATGTAGCATTTAATTTTTCATGAATAGTATTATAAGTAAATGCTACCTGTTTTTTTAGAATTCAAGCAATATAGAATTACGGTTGTTTTCATATATCATGCTTTGAATGTGCCTATTTAAGTAACTCTCTGGAAAAATAACACTTAACCCTTATTTGTTACATGCCTACTTTTATTTGTATTTATTTAGAACATAAGTTATTTCATAACTTAAGCAAACATTAAGTTATTAAGCCACGAAGTATCAGACAGTCTTTAACTT
>MU190871.1:0-11666 GCA_016904865.1 Pissodes strobi
CTTACTATCATTCCTAATTACTAAAGCAACCTAGAAAATACATGTAAACGGGATTCAAAGAACTCATAGAATATTAAAAATTGAAAATAATCACAGTATAACAATTAAAAATATTAAATTAATTTATAGTCCATTGTACTGGTTCTTGTTAACTACCTGCTTGATTAAGCAGGTAGTTAATAAAAATAGTTTCCTGATGATGCTAGCATGGTTAGCGAAATGGGCGTAGAGTGTAAAAAATTATGTTTCGGTGTTCAAAAAAAAACTGTATTATAGTGCCTAGAACTACTATTATAACCAGGAACATTGAAATAAAACAGCTCTAAGAGTTTCAAATTATTAATGCCATCCTTTACAACTTTTCACAATCTCGTGTGTCGACAAATTAAGTGAGTGAATAGTTAATCACAAAAAATATGTCTATAATTTCGGTAAAAATACATTTGTTTATATGTAATAATACATGTTCTGCGAACGCCTTACTGATTCGTAAATGAAAATTCACTGCTGAAAACTGCCATTTCAAACGATTACTCCAATGCTAATGGTTGAAGTCCGTCGATATTTAAATTCAACGAATTTGCAGGGTAAATAGTTCCCAAGAGCCAGAAGCAGTTCTAAATCTGTATTTAGACATCATGAATCGTCACGTCGACATGAAAACGCGTTTCATTTCCTAGAATGATTTGTGACTGAAGTGTCGATGATGATATTCATATACATTCTTCTTCACTACATTCTTCTTTAATTTCTATGATCTCTTCTTTGATATCTAATGTTTCCTCTGTTAAACTGTCACAGGAAGGATTGATTGAAGTGGATGGGTGAGATTCGACTTCCATGTCTAAAATAATATGAATATATGAAGTGTAACAATTTTAAGCAGTGGATTGAGAAGTTCAGGATAATGCTATTCAGAAAATGTCTACACCTACATGAATACCAAATCATTCCACAGTACATAGTTTATTAAGATGGCTAAAATAATTTTAAATTACATACATTTATAGTTTAAAATGAATCATGAAAATACTCATTCACAGAATAATAGGCTTTCACTAGTAGCAAACTTTTTCTGAATGTCCTCATAATTCATATGTTTATATTCCAGGGTCAATGAATACTTTTCTGCAATTGCAAAATCAGTAACTTTTTAACTAGAGTCGTTGATTAACTAATAGGCGGGAAGATGCTGAACCATATGGGAAATAAAGAGACCATTAAAAGTATTCGCCGTCAGGAGCCGCTAGTGTAGGCCATCTGTATTCCAATACATTAACCAACCCAACTTTAAAGTGGAAGAGTTGTGTAAAATACTTGAAAGTATCGATCGATTCATTTGGTGGGGCACCAGCATTGTTGCCAAATTTCAATATCGCTATCGCAGAGCAATAGTATTAACGCATTGATAAATGAGAATACACGCATGTTAATAATGGGTATATATAGCAAAGTTTACAGAATTAAAAATATGTTGATTCACTCCGGGCCATCGTCAAATTCCACTCCGCCACTCCCCGCCTGCCCGTTAGACTGGTGCCAGTCTACACTCGTTGCTGGATGCGTACACGGTGTGTTAATTTTATTTTAAATTTGTTTACGGTCCGGCGTATAGGGTGAGATTTCAAAAATAGCGGTTTGTTTTTGGTGGATTTCTGTGTAAAATGTCTAGTCGAAATATTTGTTCAGTAGATGATTGTGAAAGTTGAATGGCAGACAATATATCGTTCTTTAGGTGCCCAAAAGATGAAGGAAGGTATGTATTCGTTTAATATAAGCTTTTATTTAACTTCACTTATTTGTTTAGGTCAAATCTTACAAGTTAAATTTGACCTACTTCCCATGAATGTTCAATTTATAGTGAATACAATAGAGTATGTAATAAAAAAAACTTGCAGGTGTCGAGCCTGGAAAAGTGCCTTAAAATTTATAGGATCCCACAAATATGCGAATGATACACGATACACCAATGCAATGTCATAGACGTATTAGAATTTGTGGTTTGCATTTTAATAAAAAGAGTTTTGCAAATTCTTCTAGGAGCTGTATACATTCATATGCTGTTCCATCAACCGGGTTACCAACTAAAAAAGGTAACTTTTAATCAGATTTTGTGCATTTGCAAAATAATGTAAGATGGTTGCAAATATAGGTTTATCTAAAAGTCTATTATTTTAAATTTTGTGCTAATTAGTTATTGTGGAAACATTAACGAAATATAGAAATTGCTAAAATGTAGACATTTAGTTTTGCAAAACTTTCTCCAAAATAATCTGTAAAGTTTTGGAAAACTATGATGTTGTTCATCCTCAAAATAAATTAAAATAATAAATTTTGCACGGGGTATTAAATTTCATTCTTAAAGTAAAAAATAATATATTTTACAAATTTTATTTAAATATGCAATCGTATTTACCGTATTTTTTTTTAAATATGCCGAATAATGCCTGTATCTTTTCATCTTTTTTTGTGACTTCACAAAATATATTTTTCAAAATTTTAATGAAAACATATTTCATTATTTAAATTCCTCCGTTTATTACTTACTAAGCGGGAAATTTTACTCTATGTTTCCCAATAGCGCTTTGACCGAAGTAAATCGCGTCAAACTCGGCTCTTATTGCCTCAATACCCCCTAAATTTAATTTCCGTCGCGTTGCGTCCTCGACTCGCCTTTGATACGACGATTTCATTGAATTGGCGCTTAGTGCACTCACTTATATTTTTAATTCTGTAAACTTTGAATAATGGAATATAGTCTGTAAAACGAGCGTTGATCGTTACGTCATATCAGTTTTGAAGCATTTGCTTTGACTTAAAAGTAATAAAAGCTATTAGAGATTTCAAATCAATAAAATCGCCACTGTTAGCAATATGAGAAAGTTAGCCATTTGGGGCGGGCTAACAGTTGCGTGAAAGTTATTTTGATCACTTAGTTGTGTTGGAAAAATTATGACATGGATAGAAGATACTTTTAACGATTTAAGTTTTTAGTATATGGTTATATAAAATTATCGGCTGGAAGGGTGGGGATAACAAGTGCCCAAACGGCTGATGCGTTGTGCCAAGACATCAATCGCAAATGAAAGGATTACCTAAAATATTTATTTATGAAAAGCATATCATTTGTGCCCACCACTCCTATTTTTTTTTTACAAATTTAAAGCAGGGATACACAATGAAGTTATGAATTGAAAATCCCGTAAGTCCGAAATTGATTCACAAGAGTCTTGGGAGGAGCCATATCTCATAGACAAAATACTTAAAAAAAAACATAACTATCCATTTCGGATGGGTAAAATAGACGGCTATTGTCGGTATCGAATATAAGATTAGATAGGGCGCTCAATTTAAAACCAAAAAAATATGAACTCGTGATTCATAGATTCAATTTAAAGAAACTAATCGATAAATACGTCTTTTTCTTCACTCTGGCAAGACAATATTTGTACCTCCAACATGAATATTTTAGTTTTATGTAATCTGCTTTGTTTTAGGTGAAAAAAAATCGTGTGAAGTTTGCAATAGGAACTTAAATTACCATTTACTAAAAATGCCACGAAATTCCCTGATGGCAGCACTAATCGAGCCATGCATTCATCAGCATCTGCTATTGTTGAAAAAGACGAATGATGGTATTTACTTTTATTAAAGATAAATAGGAACAGTTTTTGGTCACTAGCCACGATTATTTACACACACATTAGGTATCTTCCCGCCTATTACTCAATCAACGCTAGAGTAGAGTAAAGAATAAGTAAATCAAGAAACATAGCCAGACGTCCCAGGTAAATTAGCAACGTTTCTACGTTTTAAGGCATTAGGCATACCAGTGGGCAGTGGGGTATCCAGAAAATACTTCTGGGAGAGGCAACTGACTTGGTTTAAACTAGACTGATGTCTTATTTTAGAGTTTCGTTGACTTCCGATTTCAATTTTTCAATACTCACAAATCAAAAGTAGTCAAACCTAATAGTAAACTATCTAAACCAAAACTAACCGAATTTAACACAAATAGACTTAAACTAAACCATTCTCATTCTAGGCTAATATCATTAAATACCCTTGAAACAATCAAGCCTACTCAACAAAATAAAAATTGATTTTAAAACATGCAGGTATGTGCACATGCACCGCACGCGTATAAAGCGCAAGTAGAATGAGATAGTGATTTCCGGGATTATGAGCATCACCGAGGTAGATACGTTAGCCCGCGCTAACTTGAATTATAGCTAGCGCTACAAAAGCAACGAGTGATGTAAAGACAAAAATTAAGTGAATTTATCACACAAGAACAGCTCTCACAAATAATTAAAACTTATATTGTATAATGAAGGTTAGTAGATTATACAATTGTTATAAATCGTCTTTATGGTGTTGAAAAATCCTCGGCGCTACTGGTGCCAATTCAATGAGAATCCCACTACTAGAATACTAACATTGCTATCGCCAGTGCTACACTCGGAAATATCGCTAGATGACATTTATTGCAAATCCAGTTGACCAGAAGCAACGTCGGCATCTTTTATACTGCCTCTAGCAAGTTCTTTCAATAATCAAATTTTAAGAAAGAAACTAATTTGTTAATTTTTTTCCCTTTAAAATATAACACTTTCCCATAAGTACTTAAGGTCTGTTCACATGCTTGCAACAGCAGAACACAGCACAGCACCGAGCACTGGACCACACCACAGGCCATTCACCACCCGCCGACATGAACTCATTATTTTGCCAAAGGAATGGCTATTCGATCATGGAACTGTTTATTTTTTATGAAATATGAAATGCTTCCCGGATAAGAATTTATGCAATCCTCTCCCTACAGAAAAAAAAATCGTGAACACGTTATTTTTGCAGCATAAAAACGGGTTTTAAAAAACGATACAAAAAGGTGTCCTTTTGCAACACTATTGCGCACTAGATGTTTGAATGTTTTGGAGTGCGTACGAGACGCTTATGTTCAACCTATGGTCATTAGCGCTTATTTTTAATTATTTTTAACCCGGAGCCAAAAAATTGAAAACAAATCTTTACCATTGACATTTTGCTGTAGACTAGGTAAATCAGACGAGGAGTATCCATCAAAACTTAAGCTGCAGCTGTGTTCTGTTTTGATCGGCCTCGTCCCCCGAGCATCATCTGTCATCAGTCTGCCATGTACAATCGAGTGTAGAATATTGTTCGGAACGTCTTGAAAATCCTAGAACAACGAATATCAATGAGTATTTTGACTTCCACCTCATACAATATACATTGTTTGGACGTCAGGGTAAATTAATTATAATGTGCAATCCTAAAATCATCAGAAAATCTCACACATTACTTGTTATATATTTTCAAATACCATTGACATCAAAAGGTCTTATAACAATAAATTAAGGGCCACTACTTTGTTACTCTAACAGACTGCTAAATGAATTAGAGTTTTAAAAGCCACTAATCTGTTCTTGTCTTAGAAGCACTGAAAAATTCGGTACGCTGATTCATATAGCAAGTTACTACGGTAACTAATTGAAGCTCAAAGTAGTAGTCCTTAAAGCGTGAATCTGAGAAGAACAACCCAAGAGAAACGACATAATTCGGCGGCAGCATTGATATTGAGGAGGGAAAAATTGTACAACCTTGGTGTTGAAATATTGACGGTTCACCGGTTTATTATATTGAGAGAAGTGCTTCAGCAGTAATAAATGTTTTACTCTGAGACAAAAAGATTTATGTTGCTACGGTAATTTTGACAATTCCGTAACATGACCTTTGTTTCGAGTTCGCTTATGTTCAGTCCTGCTGCAAATTTCATCTTAAACCTGGCTTCAAGTTACTATTCAAATCGACCAGGTAACGAGAGTGCCGAAAATTCCAGATTGAAGAGTATAAAAATATCAATAAGTAATAGATAACAATACCCATCAGGTGTGTTTGAAATTAATTTTCCTTTAAATTTTACATGTCATTTCATAATTATTTAAAAATCAAATTATCTCTTAAATTAAATTTCGTCTACATTGCACGTGCAATTGTTTTTAACCATATCTTACCGCATTTGTATCTTTATCTGATTTTGTATTATTAAGCATAGTTGATAAATAATTGACGTCAGGGCATTATATGGACAAGCATTGTCGGTTATATTCTTTGCCCTAATATCTTTTGCATATATCAGTTAATAAGGTGTATGTTTTGCCTGTAGGACAGAGTATTATCGCTATTCGAGGCTTGGTGAGCGTGAGGGAGGAAAAAGGTCATAATTTCCTACAGAAGATCAATTACTTAATTTATGATTTTAGTTAAGCAATTCAACTTGGAAACCCAAGGGTTTTTACCCATGTAGTGTAGTTACGTTCTCGTTGTAGAAAGCAATATATAGGAGTTAATAATTGTAGTACTCGACACACGTAGAAGACCCGTCGTATTTTCCTCCAATATCGCTGCTTATGCTTTAAATCAGGTGAATTTGTTAAAGGTAATCCTAGTTATTGTTATTCCATCTATACAAATTTTTTTTCTCAATATTTAAAGAGCAAAGAGTACCTTTTCAAGACAACTTTAAACATTGCAGAAACGGGACCATAGACTAACAGGTATTTGTTTTAGAAATTTATACTGAATTTATCTTTTTTTTTTGCTTAATTGAAATGTCTTTAACCCACGATCTGAGTCCTATTTAACCGACTTTCATTTCAATAATCCATTATTAGTTGGAATTGCTTGCTTGAAAACATCAGTTTTCAAAGCGAAATCTTTAACCTCAGTTCTGCTCAGATTGCCGGAGGGATATATAATTTGCTTTTAAATCAGATCTCTCTTTTGCGTGTTTTAGTATTTTCCAGCGTGAGATTGAGGGTTATTTCTACTACTCGCTTTTTCTTAATTAGTGCAATTATAAATGCAGGAAGCTCGTAGTTATAAAACCTTTGTTTTTGTTTTGGAGAGTTTTCTTCAACAAGTTGTGTAAGCTTTCTATTAAAATCCTCAATAAATTATTCTGATTTTTTTTTCCTTATATAAACTCTAACATTTTCACATGAATAAAGTTGATTGGTTGATTGATTGATACTTAATAAAGACAAAACTAAAAAGATTGTATTCTCCCTAAGAGATACCAATCCTGATAATATTGAACATGAATCTGCAAAATTTCTTGGAGTGTACTTAGATAATGGATTAAAATGGAATACACACACAGATCAACTGACTAAAAGACTTTTTCTACGAGCGTGCGCAAAGTAGTACTTTCCCGCACGCTATGCGGGAAAATGTGCGGGAAAGTAAAATTCTCTAAAATCACCAGAGACAAGAAAATTTTCATATATGTTTAGAAACTTTACAGTTTTGAACTTTTTATGCAATATAAGAAACCGTTTTAAGTCATAATTATACGCTTTTCCTTAAAAGTTTCCGTAATTCGCGATATTTTAACTTAAACCAAAAACCATATATTTTGAAATCCTCGGTATAGTAGTAAAAAATTATGTCAAGCAACAATACTTATAATTGTCAGATTGACAGATTTTAAAAAAATCTAGGTGTAAAACGAAGTATTCCAAAAAACATAATCCTCAGCGTCGCTAGAAAGCTTTAAGAAAATGGATAGTTCTAATGACCCCAAGATTTACCTGAATGTATCCTGGCACGTGGAAGAAAAATGTGATTGATCGAATTATTTATGCTACATAAGAAAACCGTGTTAACTCTTAATCATTCCCTTTTCTCTCAAAGCTTCCGTAATTCGCGATATTACAACTTAAACCAAAAACCATATCTTTTTAAGTCATGTCGGTCAACAATAATAGTCATGTAAAGCAATAGTAGGTATAATTGACAGATACTTTTTGTTTTATTTAAATACGGGTCATTATTATTCTGTGCTTGTTTGGGCCGCGCTCGTAGAAAAAATATTGTTCCTAACACTTGCGCAAAGTGACTTCTCCGCACTCGACTGATTGACCGAACTCCGCTTGGCGTCGTTCGGTCAACATCAGTCGCGTGCGGAAAAGTATCACTTTGCGCACTTGTTAGGAAAATAACTATTTTCTTCAAACGTCAGTAAATCCATCATTACTCGACTGTGTAGGCGGCCGTGAAGTTTCGTTTTTCCACCGCCGGAGCTTTACTTTTCACTTTTCCGCCGGCGGAGGTAAAAGTGTTGTCATAGCAGCATAGCAAATTTGTATTTATCACTCAATTTGTGCACTGCATTTCTAAAAATCACTAATTTAGGAACAAATTGGTTATTATTTAATCTAACTTACTCAATAACTGCTTATCAATACGGAATTAAAACGCAATCGGAGAGGCAATTTTTAAAAAATAATTATTGTTGACAGTGTCCATTGACAGCTTTATGTTACATTACTATAGCAACAACCTGTGTCCATTCACCGACACCGGTCTATGCCCCCTTGCGGACCCACTTATCTTTAATAATAATAATTATTATTACTATTAAAAAGAGATGTTTTTGCATTAATTTGTCGACATTTGAAGAAAAAACAGCATATTTTATTTGGAGGAAAAGTTACTTTTCATGGCTTGCTCTCTATTACCAGCCTCACTCCGTTCGGCTGTTAAACACGAGCGCGCCATGAAAAGTATCACTTTTCCTCCATATAAAATAATATGCTATTGTAGCAGTCTGCACTGAAAAATCTCTCCCGATGTGTTTCTTCTGTTTCAATGAGGAATGCATACTTTGCCCTGTTTCACTCGGTTATGACCTATGCGATGCTCATCTGGGGCCATGCTCCAGGGGCCAATAGAGCATTTGGGGTGCAGCGGAAGGCGGTCAGGACTCTGACCCGGCTTCATTATCGGGAAGACTGCAGGCCAGCATTTCAACAACTTAAAATATTAACTTTGCCATACTAGAGAATCTTATCTATATTAAATCTGAATTAGAGGAGTTCACAGTGCATAATGATATTCATAACTATAACACCCGACAAAGAACTGGTATCGGCCTGCCTTTCGGTGTCTGGAGAGGTGCCGAGATGGTCCCGGGTGCCTGTCAATCAAATTTTATAACAAATTTCCACCTGATATAAAAAAGTTGCCTAGGCGGCTCTACAAACAAAAACTCAAAATAACCCTTCTGGCTGGTGCCTTCTACAGTATTTATTTATTTATTTATTTCATCCACAATTTGATCAATTTTTACAGAGATATATGCTTTGTCAAAGAAAAATGTAAAATACCTAAACTACAATAAAAACAATAAAATTACCAACATGTCATACAATTCACTCCCTCAGCGCCATTCACACATCGATACACACACACACACATTAAAATACTAGTAATTCGAAGGAATCACATATGCTTAAAATGTACAGTCAAAATATTCCTGAAGAGAATAAAAACTGTTATTTAACAATACCCTTTTTAATTTTATTTTAAAAATATCTCTACTATTGACACAGTATAAATAAATATACGGCAGGTTCACTGGGTACAAATTTCCAATTTCGCGGACAATGTTTGGCGTCGAAGCGAATCCGGATCAATCTGGTTCGTGGCCTGCGGTGTCTCGGCTATCTACAGTCAGTGTGGAAACGCCCTGAGATTGCGTACTCTCGAGTCGCGTTGAAATATTAACCGAGGAAATAATTTTGCATCAGCGAATACTTTTTGAATCTCTACCGACAGACTGCTCGCTGATGTGCGGCGGCTTTTGTGTTTGATGCAAAAACATCAAAAAGATTTTGCTGAGTGCCTTGATATTATTTGCCGAGAATACTAAACCGTTGAGAAGCGACAGCCGGCGGCGGCGTCTTTGATCTTCCTTTGATCTCGATGGGCCTGTTTTCGATGACCTTAAATGACTCTCGTTTGACATTAAAGCAGCATAATCCGAGAAGACAACGATTTTGTCTTCTCGGATAATATCTTGTAGTACGGGAGCATGGGGAAGTAAATTATCTCATGAATCAGTAAATAAATCAAAATTATTTATTTAAAGAACTTATTATTTATACGTATGTTGGGGTTTACTTATAATAAGATATATCTATGTATAGATTTATAATATGTATAGGCTACATCATACATTGGGGATAGGATACAAAAATAAACCACACAGAGCCGTTCCTGACGGGGCTGCAGCATGTGCACTCGCACGGGGCGGCGGAGATTAAGTGGGCGGCATTTTATTTACAACAAAGTTTCTAAACCAGCTATTATTAAAAAATATGAAACAATAAAACACAGTAGCATTTCAGGTTTAATGAAATACAATTAAACTCTGGTTTACAAAAACGAATATTAAACATAAACCCAAGAATAACGTATTTGCCATATATTGCTCATTCATTAAATTTAGTGGTAAATTGTTTCATTTTTCGACACTGTTCAAAAATTATATGTATTTTTGCAGCATCAGCTGTAAGGTGGGAGGTTTTGAGACCTAATATACCTATATTAACTTTGAAACCGTCAATCAACACTCAATGGGAAAGTAGAATAAATGTAGGTAATTTAACATTTAATTTCAAATTTCAAACAAGTTTACAACAGTTCTAATGAAATAGTCGATAACGATAAAAGAGACATAAAAACGAGAAATATGGCACAAACATTAGCGGAGAAATTTATTTCATTTAAATTTATCTGTTCATTGATAATTGGTCATGATCTTCTGTCAAAATTTAACGTCTCAAAGTTCTAAAATTAATCTTTGCGAATGTGTAACTGTTTCAATAAATTTAATTAACTATCTTGATGAAAAAAGGACTAATGAAAGCTTTGATCTATTTATCAAAGAAGCTGAATCACTAGCTGCAGAAATTAACATACTGCCCGAATTCCCTCTTGTTCGTCAGCGAAAAGTCCCACGTCATTTATCGTACGAGTCAAATGGCGAGTTCGCCGTTGATCAGAAACGAAATTTTAGAGTAAATTTTTATTTTAGTATATTAGATACAACAAAAATTCACTAAAAGAGAGGTTTTCTTTACTAGAGGAATGTAACAATTTATCTAAATGCTTATACGAGTTTCACGAAATGGACCTGATTTTTTGCGAAAATCATGTATAGATCTGGATTCATCTTTACAACAAGCCCAGGGTAACTTCCCCTAACCAGATATCGACGGAAATGAACTGTGTAACGAAATTTGATCTTTTAACGCCATTGTTATCACTTAAAGAGTCCAAACCTTACTTTATATTAAGTTATATTATCGACAATGATCTTACCTCCTGTTTTACTAATTTAGCTGTAGCCTTAAGAATATTTCTTACATTATCGGTGACAGTGGCCTCTGGGGAAAAAGTTTTAGTAAATTACAACTTATTAAAAAAAATTTAAGGTCTACTATGTCCCAAGAAAAATTGACGAGCCTTTGCCACTATTTCAATTGAACAAGATATGCGCCAAAGCTTAGACCTATCAAATATAATACCTAATTTTACAGCTAAGAAATCTCGAAGTTTTTAGTTTGGTCCAACGGTATCCTAATGCATTTCAAGCTCTTATAACTCGAAAACGAATTAGGCTAAAATTTTTATTTTATTTTTAAGGCGACTTTTTGTACACACACCATGCAGTATGTGCACAAATAAACTCTAATTTAATAATAATCTTAAGTCTCTTCTTCTCTTTTTTAATTTAAAAATAATTTCATTTCAACCAGGGGGGGGGGGTTTCTCTTTTTCACCGAGGCGGCAGAAGC
>MU190871.1:11766-39845 GCA_016904865.1 Pissodes strobi
GGGGGGGGGGGGGTTTCTCTTTTTGCACGAGGCGGCAGAAGCTCCAGGAACGGCGCTGGACACTCAGTAGGAGAAAATATATATTTCCGTAACAGTATTTTCTTTAAATAATATACATATTTTTTCCTAATTATTTTTTACATATTTTTAAAACACAGGTAAACCTAAAACAGGGTATTATTTATAAAAGCGATAAAATTTTTAATTTTCTATTAAATTTTTTGTAATTTTTTTATGTTTGTAAATCTCTATTAGAATATTTTAGTGTATAGAAAATGTTTAACCGAATATAAACTTCAAAATAAAGAATTCGGGAAATTCAGAGCAAGGATGTAATAATTCCACCTTTTGCATTAGGCTTAATAATTGATGGGAAATTCCCTCTCCTAGAGAAATATCTTCAAACTTTGAAGTAAATATTTTTTCCAATTGATAAATAAAATTAACAAATTGTTCTGGTGAAGATTTTAGCGCGCCATAAATATCAGTTTCCGTTGTGAAAGCTCTTAAATTGATTAATAAATTAGAAATGTCAAAGTTTTTCCATTCCTTTGCAAATGATTCACATATCTCGCAGCTATGTACAGGGTTATGCAACGAGGAATAGACAAGGCAATTTTTTGACTTTCCCGATACGTTTATACAAAAAACTGAAATAGCCATCTTATGTAATTTTCTCCCGCGAATTCGGATATGTTCAGCAAAAAATTGAACATCAAATAAAAGTGCTAGGAGTCACTTTGATATTTTTTTAAATGAAACACCTTGTATATTACTACATTTTTGGGCTCTCTAGAAAAATCTAAACACATTTTGTGTATAATATCCTATACCTATCTTTAGCTGTTTACCAAATATTGACAGTTGAAGGTTGGGTATTTTCACACTTTGACAGGCTCTAAAATCTAAACCGCACAAGATCAAAGAAAACGGTTTGCACATTCCTATCTTATGTTTTCATAAACTATCGAATGACAATATCTTCGAATTTAACCTGCGGACAAAATTAACCGGAATTTTTAAACCTCCGATTAAATTTAAAGTTACTATCATTCGATAGCTTATGAAAACCCAAGATAGGAATGTGCAAACCGTTTTCTTTGATCTCGTGCGGATTAGATTTTAGAGCCTGTCAAGGCGTCAAAATGCCCGACTTTCAACTGTCAATATTTGGTAAACAGTTAAAAATAGGTATACGATATTATATACAAAATGTGTTTAGATTTTTCTAGAGAGTCCAAAAATGTAGTAATATACAGGGTGTTCCATTTAAAAAATATCAAAGTGACCCCTAGCACTTTAATTTGATGTTTAATTGATTTTTGCTGAACATATACGAATGCGCGGGAGAAAATTACATAAGATGGCTATTTCAGTTTTTTTTTTATAAAAGTACAGGGAAAGTCAAAAAATTGCCTTGTCTAGTCCTCGTTGGATAACTCTGTACATCAAGTACCTTTTTAATTAGATAACCGCAAACATAGCTGAGGCATTTTGAGTTGTTAGGTTTTCATTTCTGTAGCTATAGGTTGGTAGAGTTATCGTATTAGTTAACTGATGTTCTTCATTGACAATATTTTCAGCTACATGTGCGGTATCAAAATTAATTAACAATTGATCAAAATCTTCTTGGCAGTTCATTTGGTCCGTATGGAAACAACTTTGCCAAAATAGCTTTCGGAAGGGGGTCTGAAACTGTATAAGGATGGGATTAACATTGTTACCGCTTTGTTGCCGGGCACTTCCAAAAAAAAATTCGATGCAATCTGTATTTATACGTCTTGTTTTTAAGTATTTAAAATTTGCTTTTGAAAGTTTTTCCCACAATTTGATAAGCCCATGCATTGTTACAGCCCAACATTTTGGAAATCTTACCCTGTTGGTTATGTCTTTGCCAATTTTGTCAAAAATTTTCATTTCAAACAAAGACAATAAAGCATCTTTTAAAAATTTAATTTGATATTGAGAGCCTTCAAATACTTTTTTAAACTTATAGGATGGTCGTAAGGAGTACGAATTTAACACGTCAAATAGATTATTAAAAAATATAAAGCATCTATTGTACCCAAGGCATATCCAGGAAGGGCACCCAAACTCATATAGGTGTTCATTCGTGTTGTAAATAGTTTAACTTTTCTTAACTGACGTCAGTTAGAAAAATATAATATTATTTTATTAGTTTTAAGTTAAATATTTTCATTCCAGAATAACCTAATGGTTGAAAAATAAAAACATGAATTTGACAACTCAGTAACATACTAAAACTCGACTGTCACCTAAAAGGATAACTATTTATTAAATAGTTTTAAGAAATAATTTATATAAAAATAAATACTTCAGTTCTGGATTTCTGGGAAACGAAAATAAACTAAATCCTTGCCCAGTAACAACCGAACATCCCCTATAGACATAATTGTTACCCGAACTCGACATGCCTATATAATTATTATTATTATATGCCTATCGAAAAAAACCAACAATAAAGCCAAAATACAGATCGTTAAAAAATGCACAATTAGTGACACTGCCACTTGGACTACAAAACAATTTATCTGTTGACATCAATGACATATCTCGACACTGACGGAAAAGCAGCATATTTGGCGAATGTGCATACTAGATTGAAATTATTCTGTCGCTTCTCAACAGTTTAGTATTCTCGGTTATTTGTACTCTGGTGCTGATGAGTTTTTAAATTCGTAAATTTAATGTGTTCAATTGTAGTAATAGAAATCGCAAAACAGTCAGATCTATAATACAGAAATTTGGTGTCTGTGTGTGTGCAAGATTTAGCAGAATACAAATTTTTGGGTTTCACCATCGTCCTTATGCAAGTAAGTCAACAAAACGGGGCAACCACCGAACAATAGATCAAGCAATCAGATAAATACTCAATAAAAAAAGGATAAACAAACCTTTTTATCGACATTTCACCGTTTAAGAATGCGTTGATACACATTTTAGTCGAGCAAATTTTATCGTCAAAATTTTTTTAAATATCAGCTTAATGACCGCATGTTAGGGGAGCGGCTTTAGAGGATTGAGGGTGCAACTGATGATCTTGCACTATGGATGGTGATGATGAGATAGGATTTACCTGTTGTAGACAAAAAAAATTGAGCAGTTACGTACTTCTGCGTCTCTTGTCATGGTGTTTATCACCCTAGCTGTGTTGCAAGAAGATCTGGATTCAGCGTTATCGAGGGCTATAAAATATTCTGCTCTAAACAGTGTAAAAAAGTTAAGGATGAATCAAATAAGGCAAGAGTATCAATATCTGATGAACCCAATCGACAACAGTGTACCGAATGAGCAAATCGAGAAAATAGCAGCTGAAATTCGTGATCTGAGAAAAGAAAATAGGGAGGTTAAGGCTAAATTTGGTGAATATAATGATAAATTCGAACAAGTACCTAAATGAGATAAAGCAATTGCAAGCTGAGATAAGCAAAAAGAACTAAACGATATTGGCTGTCGAATGAAAGATGATGACCGAGGAGCATCGGAGCAGATAATGGATATCAGAGACCAGCGGCATAGTTTTGAAAATGCCTCCAAAAATACAAAGATGAACTTCTAAGTGTCAAAAATAGTTTAAATGAGATGGAATTCTTGAAGAAACAACTGTTAATCTCTATTGAAACCTTAAGAGTGGAAAACAAGCTCCACTTGGATGAGATTCACAAACTAAAAAACGAACTATGTGTCAGCATTAACAAACACCCTCGCATAATTCGTCATGCCATGCAATTTCTAATGTTTGGCAACAAATCGTGTGTTTTTGGAATCGGCTGGCTTATCAAATCTTATTGAGATAGCAGATATGACATAAATAGCCAGTACTCTAACGTAACAGTGTCAGCTGAAACACTGATTAAGGACTTCGCCGACTGTAAGTTTTCAAATAATTATATTCTTTTTTTTAAGGGAATGATGAACGCTCTACATGGAAAAGCTATTGATGATGCCTGCTGGGACGTAATCTTCGACCTGGCTAAAAAGACAAATTTAATAATTGTCGCTCCACCGTACTGTGATAATAGACTGGTTTTAAATAACTTCATTACAATCTCAATTTAGATTTAAAAAAAACATATACAACAGAATAGCCTTAAGCTCATACTTGTGTCCCGACAGTTTTATGTCAGTTTATGAGCGTAACTATTATGGAAATCTGAGCTGGGAAGTCAAGCGTCGGATTTTTAAGTTTATATGCTCCGATTTAATCAAAGGTGTCTCTATAAATTTTCAACGAGCTATGCGACAGGCAACCCCCCGCTAAATAATAGTATAAATAACACTTCGTTGCGTGGCCCAGAAAAAACCTCATTACACCGGTCTCTTCAGAAGAGACTTGTATCTGTATATTATCAAAATGTTCGCGGACTTAGAGCTAAAACCGTACGTTTTCAACAGGAAGTATTGAACTGTAACTACGACGTTATTGTTTTAACAGAGACATAGCTGAATGAGGCTATTGCTAGTGAAGAGTTGTTTTCGGCAAACTACATCGTATATAGAAAGGATAGAGACCCTGTCCAATCCAGTAAGACGAGAGCTGGCGGAGTGTTCTCCTGAGGCCTCACTGTGTAGTGTATCAGACAATATCAACGAAAAAATTGTGGGTTAGCGTTCGAATAGGTAATGCCCATAGCATTTATTACCCATTTATTCGCGGATTTTTTTCGTTCTGTATTCACAAAATCTAATCGAACATACGTCAAGGGCACACGTTCTTTGTCCACCAAATAAAAATATTTCCAGTATTAATATTGACAGTACCATTGTTTTCCCGAAGCTGGCCGACCTCGATGAAACAAAGGAAGCAGGGCCAGATGAAATTCCCCCGCTGTTCATAAAAAACTGTAGCCCAACTTTGGTCTTTCCGCTATGCTATCTGCTAATTCAGGCCAATTTCCCAGTATCTGGAAATCGACTTATATCACCCCAATCTATAAGGGCGGGGACGGAGGTGATGTGTGTAATTACCGTCCAATATTCGGTCTAGACTGTATGGCAAAGGTTCTTGAGTCGATAGTTGTTGAAGAGCTCCTTCGAGAGCACCTATTGTGCTTTCGTGGTACTATCTCAATACATCAACATGACTTTCTCCCTGGTCGTTCTTGCCAAACTAATCTATGCATTTATTCTCAATATTTAAGCTCTGCAGTGCAATAATGCAATATTTAAATAAATATCTTCCCGCCAAACACCATCGATTTTGACTGTTCTACGGTAAAGTCTCGGGTAACGTTTAAAAAAAATTGAGGGCGACTTGAATCTCGGTAACCTAAAGATACTAAAATGATCGCTGGTCAGATGCTCTGTGTTTTTTGTACTTACTGTTTAAGTTTAAGTTGTAGGTCTAATTACGTTTTTACGCTTGTAGCACAGCTTAGTATAACAATCAGCTGGAAGTCTCTCGGCCGGCACCATAGAAATATTAGCCCGGAACAGAAAAAGATGCAAGATAGGCTAAACTCGCGCTGTCGCTCTCGCACCGGGGAGAGAATCCAGCGCCGTATTAAGGATATTTTATTTTTGAATTACAGTACCGTATTTTCAGGTTATTGGTTAAACTCGGGTGCTAGGTGCTATGCCGATTATTAGTGATTATCGTATTCATGAAGGAAAAATAAATTAATAAACATATTGGAACAATGCAAAGACCCTATTTATTTAAGAAGAGTTATACATGGTGTAATTTCACAAGTCGAAAAATAAAACAAACATAAAATATGGTCAAACCACAAATAAACATTAGGTAATTAAATTAAAATAAATACAAAAATACATACATTTGAAAGGAATCAGTAAAAAATGCAATGATTACATGGGTATTTTGAATATTTTACAATTTTATTATTTATTTCTTAACAATAGATACACTATTTTGAGGGCGAAGCGAAAATAAATTGACATCAAAACCGTTTGTGACTAAAAGTACCTACACTATAATAATTGTATTGATTCCTCCATATGATTAATTTTTTTTTTATATTTTTAAAATTAAAGTTAATATTTTTATAAAATGCGAACTCTTAAATATAATTTTTACTCCGACTGCCTTGATAATAGGCAAAAACGCACTAACAACTGCTCTTGAAAACTGGACATTTCAAACATCGCGTGAAAAATATACTGTGCATACGACGTGGGCAAAGTGTACTTTTTACACGCTCATGCGGGTATTTAGATGAAAGAGCTTCTTCTCCGTTTTAGAGCTTCGCCCTCAGAGGCCCATTCCCAGATCTGTAAAAAAGTGGGCTCAATTTTAGGGCTTCACCCCTCCAGAAGCCCCTTTTTGCAAAACTGTAGAAAATTGAACTCTCATACCAGGGGCCCCCTTTTAAGGCTTGGGGCCAATTTTAGGGCTTCGCCTCAGGGGGCCCCATTTTTTATCTGTAAAAAATGGGACACCCGTATCATAGGCCACATTCTAGGGTTTTGCCCTCCCTGGGGCCCCATTTTAGGGCTTCGCCCCAGGGGGAGTACCTCTTTTCCAAATGTGTCAAATATGAGACACCCACGCCGGGGGGCCCCATTCAAAAGATTCGCCCACCAGGGGCCCCATTTCAGTCTTTGGGCCTTAAGGAGTCCCAATTTAGGCCTTCACCCCCGGATGCTCCCTTTTCCGAATATGTCAAAAATGGGTCCCCCGGGGGAAGGCAAAGCCATAAGAGGAGACGGCCGATGAATGGCGCCTTTTTCCAAAGATATGAAAAGAATAACTCCAAAATTTAAGGGCGAAACACTCAAGGACGCCACTAGTAGGGTGTTGTCCCAGCCCTGGCATGTCAATAGCTACTCATTAACTAGTTACACAAATTGCTGTAGAAGTGTTTGTATGGTCTTTGTAAACTAGGTATATATCTGATAAATATTATATAATAGTAATATTATTTGCATTCGTAGAAAAAAGTACAGTATGTAATGCGTGTGAAAAATCACTTTTCACACGAGCGTGAAGTTTGATGGCACGAGCCGTAGGCGAGTGACATAAATTGCACTTCAACACTTATTGCACAATATACTATTACTGCAAATATTTTGAGAAAATTCTCACTTTTTTCGTCGAAGATAAATAAATGACAGTTGTGCGTTTGTTACAGTTTGTTGCTGGCATTCCTGTTCTAAATATGCCCGAAGCCCGAATACAGTATGTCAAAACTGACAGTCATTTGCAAATTTCAGAATAAGTATAGAGAAATATGTGCATTTAATTTATAAAAATGGGGCTGTAAAAATAGTTCTGTGTGTTTTTCGAGCGCAAAATAATATTGCCGTTTTCGAAAGATTACAGTAACATTCTTTGTCAGGCGCTAATCCGTTACTTTGCGCTTTAAACATACAAATAACTATTACTAGTATATAATTACGAAGTAAGTTGATGACATAAAGAATGATGGCATGATATGACAAAACATTCATTGCTTTGCACAGACATGCCCATAATATACAATAAGAATATTCAAGTTGAAATGTGGACCCAACAAAATATCACAGCTTTGTGATGTGAAAATATTACATATATCGTAGTTATAATTAGATACTTACCTCTTTTTATCAGTAGGAAACCGAAAGAAGCTCCTATCACAATTATATTTTTTATTAATACATCCTTTAGCGGCACAAACGTGTCCCATCTTTGAGAAACTCATGATATCGCTAGTTATAAAAACACGAAGTCGGTATCAACACTTTTAACTACGCCTATGTTCAATTAATTCAAAATCTAAGGAACAAATAGCCGCTACCGACGCTAGTGCCGTGATCTTCCCCATAATGGCGCCATGCGCAAGGATCGGCGCAAACCGTTCTCACGAGCGGAGTGTCCTAGCTGATTGTACTAAGCTGTGCTTGTAGCTTGTATTTTTATAATCAAAAATTTAGATATATCTAATCAGAGTTTATTTTCTGCCTTTTCTTTGTTGTACCTCCTATGGATATTTAAATTACAGCGATAAGTCGAATTTGGTTAGCGCCAGATTGCAGGCAACTACATTTTGCACTGACAGTCGGGTTGATATTTTAGACCCTAACGTTTCTGGCGCTTATCAAGCCGACAAAGTAGATAGTTCAAATTTCTGACCGTCATCGACTCCTCCAAGTTATCAGTTTACTATCAGAATGTGAGAGGCCTTCGTACAAAAACCGATATACTCTTAAGATCTACATTCTCCTCCTGTTATGATCTTATACTCTTGTCAGAGACTTGGCTAAATGATGACATCTCCGACTCCGAACTGTTTGATGGTTTTTTCTTCGTTTATAGCAGAGACTACGAATTGCTCCAATGTCAGCGTGGTGGCGGATTCCTGATCGCGGCATCTAGGAGACTGAATCCGTCTTCCGTACTTATGGCTGCTAGCGGTTTCTATGAGAATGTCTGGATTCAATTGTGTGCAAATTAGGTTAAATTTATTATTTGCTGTATATATATTCCGCCGAATTCATCACTTCAATGTTATGAAGCCTTTTGTCATACCTGCGAATCTATGAGGAACAAATATGATAGTCACAAGTTTATTTTGTGCGGAGACTTTAACCTTCCCAATGTTCAATGGACTTTCGAAGATGATATATTGGTTCCTGCTATTTTGCGCTCTCCTGCGGTAGAGGTCTTACTGGATACCACGGCCTTTTTAGAACTACAACAAACACCGTAACTGTCTTTTCCGAATTTTGGACTTCGTTTTTGCTGACGAATTTCAGGAGACATCTCGATTCTTTAATTAATACTGACACCTACCATCCTGCGATTGAATGTTACTTTGATATCTGCAGTGTCCCCGAACTGAAAAACAATACCATATCCACCTACTATCATTTTGATATTGCCAACTTCAAGGATTTGAATAATTTTTATAACCATGTTGATTGGGATTTTCTTACATCAATTTCTGATATCGATTTGACAATTGAAAAATTTTACTCGGCTCTCTTTGAAGGTATGGTATTTGTGTGCCTATGAAAACTATAAAAGGGATGAAATAGCCCTCTTGGTTTGATCGTGACCTCCGTAATCTTATCACTAAAAAAAATAAACTTTATAAGAAATTTAAAATAACAGGTCTTCAGAACGATTATGACGCCTACTCCGACATCAGAAGAGATGTCAAATTTCGGACAGACTTATGTTACTTGACGTTTGTTACCAATGCTGAACTTTCGATTCCCGAGAACATCAAGCACTTTTGGTCTTACATCAAGAAATTAAACAGGACTACCAAATGATATGCATTATGACGATCTAGCGCTTGGTGAACCTATGGATATTGTCAATGCCTTTGCCACACATTTTCAGTCTTGCTACTCGGATCACTCCAACTCGATCATTTCTGGTGTTTTACCTATCGAATTCTCAGCCATTTTATCTGCTCACGTTGTTACTGTCGATGAAATCAGGATTAAAATAATGTCCCTTGATGTTTCTAAGAGGGCTGGTCCTGACGGCATACCTCCCATACTTTTAAAAATTACTGCAGTTCACTCTTGGCCCCTTTAAAAACTCTCTTTCAGAGATCTATGGACACCGGCTGTTTGCCCTCGTCATGGAAATATTCAAATCTAATTCCCATTTACAAATGTGGCGACGGGACGAAAATAGTTAATTATCGTGGAATCTCTCTGCTGTCTGCTATCCCTAAGCTTCTCGAATCCATGGTTACAGATGAGATCTTCAACACTTATAAGAACTATATAATACCAGAGCAACATGGTTTCTTTTCAAGGCGATCCACTGCAACTAATCTAGCAGTATATCAGGACTTTCTTCTGACATCTGTTGAGTCTGATGGTCAAGTTGATTGCATTAATACGGACCTTTCTAAGGCATTCGACAGTGTCTGTCATGCTTTATTGCTAAAAAAACATAATGATATCGGCATTTCGGGGTACTACCTTAGGTGGATTGAGTCGTATTTGTCTCTGCGTCGTCAATGTGTTGTTGTTTGTGGCTCTGTCTCACGTGAAATTTTTGTAACTTCAAGTGTCCCTCAGGGGTCACATCTCGGACCAGTACTGTTTTTGTTGTTCGTAAATGATGTCATTTCTTGTTTTAAATCATCACGCTGCCTTCTGTATGCAGACGATTTAAATTTTTTAATACTGTTTCTGCAGATTCTGATTGTTTGCAGTCTGACCTTGACAGTTTCGTTGTGTGGTGTGAGGCTAATTTTTTAAATATTAATGTTTCCAAGTGTAAGGCTTTCTATAAACGTCGCAATCCTCTCAGAACGGTATATAAAAAAAGACTCGGTCATTGAAAATGTGTCATCGTTAAATGACCTCGGTGTAATATTCGACAGTGATTTGACATTCAATCAGCATATGGACAATATCGTTCTGAGAGCATTTAGACTACTTGGTTTTATTAACAGGAACAAACTCAAACTATTCATGCTATATGCATAATGTCACGACTAACAACCATCCGAACGTTTTTGTGCTATACTATAGAACTAGCCGCCGCGCCGTGCCCCTCACTTCTCTGTCCTTATGAATCATCGCCCGGCCGGCCGCGAAGTTTCAGGATCGCTGGACTGGAATTATCTCGATAGCCTCGTCGAGATCATATAGAGTGGCCTCGGAATACTTCCCGAATATTCGTGATAGATTTGAGATTATATATAAGCAGACCTAAGGCGAATGTTAGGAGTTCAGTTCAGTTAATCATTGAGTGTTGAATAGATGTTAGTGGTAAAGTTATAAGACTAGTTTAGTGAGTTAATACAGTGGTAGTGAATAAAGAGAGTATTAGTTGAAAATAGCAAAGTTGTAATTCTGTTAAGAACCCACGGGAAAAACGTAACATTTGGTGTCAGAAGTCGGATTGTGAAGAGACCGGACTTGCGAAGTATTTTTCGAGGAAAGAAGAGGTACAAGTACGTCAACGAGACCGTTTGATTGGTGGATTCTGGTAAAAGTTTATAACATTCTATGGTCAATACAAGGCAACAAACGGCAGAAATGGAGCAAATTAATAAAATGTTGGCCGATTTCATGGAAAATCTAAATGCTGAGAGGCAAGCAGAACAGGACAGGCTTCAGAAAATTTTACAAGACCAGGAAGATAAAAGGCAAGCAGAACAGGACCGTCTTCAGAAAATTTTACAAGACCAAGAAGACAAAAGACAAGCAGAGCAGGACCGGCTGCAGAAAATTTTACAAGATCAAGAAGAGAAAAAGCAAGCGGATCGGGAAGAGGATGAACGTAGAAGGCAAGCGGATCGGGAAGAGGATGAACTTAGAAGACAAGCAGAGCAGGACCAGCTTCGGAAATGGATGCTTGATGTAATTGTAGGCGAGCAAGGAAAATTACAGAAAATATTGGACGGGCAAAATGATAAATTTGAAAAAGAAGTTGGAAATGTACAAAAAGAAGTAGGAGACGTACAGAAAGAAATGAAGAATCTACAAGCAGAAGTTACCAGACTAAAACATCAAGTACCAACCGAGAGGGCATTCGCCTCAGGACAAAACATCAAACCTCCAACGTATGACGGTCAAACATCGTGGACATGTACAGAAGGCAATTTGAAGCCGCTGCTGTTGCCAACGGTTGGAATAGCGAAGAAATGGCTACATCACTAGTGGTTGCGCTTCGTGGATCTGCCCTGGAACTATTGCAGACTATTCCCCTCAGCCAACAGGGGAAATATGACATACTTGCAGCTGCCCTGGAGAGACGATTTGGAGACCAACATAGAAGGCAACTGTATCAGGCACAAGTTAAGTCCCGACATCAGGAGCCTGGTGAAAACCTGCAAGAGTTTGAGTCAGATATTAGACGTCTCATTCAACTGACCTACCCGGGAGCGACAGAGGAATTTCAAGAGGAACTTGCTGCCCAATATTTCGTGGATGGTATCAGAGATCTAGAAACTCAGAAAATGCTACGCCTAGCCAAATTTGATAACAGCAGTGAATCTTTGGGCCGAGCCCTAGAAATCGAGGCGGCCTGTAACATCTCCAAGCCAAAAATCAGGGCCGTATCCATCCAGGAAGAAAACCCGACAAACAGCTGTGAATTAACTGAGATGGGTGAAATTTTGAAGAAATTAACGGAAGTTTTTCAGGCCACGGGGAGATTCAGGGAGCCAATGGAAGATAGGCCACGTAACCGAAATACATCAAATCAGTGCTATAGATGTGGCAGGACTGGGCATTTCAAAAGAGACTGCCGAGTACAACTACGGTCTAGATCTCCATCCAGAGACACTAGGGCCTTCAAGTCAAATCAGGAAAACTTCAATTAGTCAACATTGCGGGGCGGGTGTTGGCTAAAGAAGATAAAGCCCCCAGGATCGTCTCCATAAAAAGCCTAGGAAAAGCCGCCGACAGTCTAACAATTACAGGAAAGATCAACGGAAGAGCCATAACAATTACTGTTGACACTGGTGCGGCGGTATCTTTGATAAGGTCCAACAGAGTGAATAGAGTAGAAGTTCTACCCATATCAAAGAATGTAGTTTTACGTACAGTTACCGGTGAGACAGCTGAAGTACTTGGGGAAATGGATATCGAACTTCAACTGGGACGAATTAAACTACACCACACAGTGTTAGTCGCCGACATCGAGAACGAATTTATTTTGGGGATGGATCTCATCGGTCAACATGGATTCTCTTTTGACAACAAGCTTAATCTTCTGAAGTTTGGCACCGAAGAGTTCATCCTTAACAAAAGAGACGATGGCACACCGACTAAAGTAGTGGCGGCATGTACTGTCAGAATAAGCGGAAATACCGAGCAGATAATTTCTGGGAAATTGGAGAAGGATTTTGGAGGCTGCATCGGACTTATCCAACACCACGATTTGCCTTGCAAACACCTCGTAGGCAAAGCACTAGTCAAAACCGATGGCGAAATACCGATAAGGATAGCAAATATTTCATCCAATTCCATCAAAATCAATAAAGGAGATGTAATAGCCACTTGCGAGCCGGTGCAGTGGGTAACCAGTTGCGAAACCCAGTCAGAAGTAACACCCTCAATATCACCTAAGGAAGTCGTGGCAACATCTCTCTTCCGAAGAACTGAAGAGAGCTACACAATTTATCAAAGAGCAGAGTACAGCCTTTGAAAAGAAAAATGGCAATACTGGAAGAACGAACATCATAAAACATAAAATCGACATTGGGAGTGCTCACCCCATACGGCAGCATCCTCGGAGGTTACCAGTGACGAAGCAGCAAGAGGTTACCACATTAGTGGATAAAATGCTTGAAGATGGAATTATTGAAGAGTCATCAAGTCCATGGTCATCTCCTGTTGTCTTAGTCACCAAGAAGGATGGGACTACCAGATCCTGCGTGGACTATAGAAGGCTCAATGACGTCACCAAGAAGGACAGCTATCCACTTCCCAGAATTGACGACACGTTGACGACACTAGCAGGTTCTCATTGGTTCTCAACACTCGATCTAAAGAGCGGATACTGGCAAGTAGGCATTGACGAACAGGATAAGGAAAATACTGCCTTCTCTACCGGAAGTGGTTTATATCAGTTTAAAGTTATGCCCTTCGGACTATGCAATGACCCCGCTACTTTTGAGCGTCTTATGGAAGTTGTTCTACGAGGCCTCACTTGGAAGACATGCCTGGTCTATCTTGATGATATAATGGTAATGGGAAAAACTTTCGAAGAGCACCTACAAAACCTGCATGAAGTTTTTATTAGGATCAAGAATGCTCAGCTCTTATTGAATCCAAAGAAATGTTTTCTCTTCCAACAAAAAGTTGAATTTCTCGGGCACGTCGTGTCATCAGAGGGAATCCAAACTGATCAACGAAAGATAACAACAATCAAAGACTGGCCTCGTCCTCGCGACAAACACGAACTGCGGAGCTTCCTTGGATTATGTACTTATTATAGAAGATTTGTTGAAGGATTTGCAAATATAGCTGCACCTTTACATAAGCTCACTGAAGAACGAGCAAATTATAACTGGGATCATAATTGCGATTCTGCGTTCAGGAAATTAAAAGCGGCTCTATGTTCTAGTCCAATATTGGGATATCCGGAACAAAAGGGCAAATTTCTATTGGACGCGGATGCAAGTAACACCGGCATCGGAGCAGTTTTATCGCAAGTACAAACAGGGGAAGAACAAGTTATCGAATACTACAGTCGAACACTTTCGAAACCTGAACTTAACTACTGTGTAACCCGAAAAGAGCTTTTGGCAATAGTACGGTCTGTTGAGCATTTTCAACAATATCTATATGGGCAAGAATTTCTGATAAGGACTGATCATGTAGCACTTAAATGGCTTTTGGATATGAAACAACCTGAAGGACAGGTAGCCAGGTGGCTTGAAAAGTTAAAACAATATAATTTTAAGGTTAAGCACAGAGCAGGGAGATTGCATAATAATGCAGATGCTTTATCCAGAAGACCATGCGCGGATAATTGTAAGCATTGCCAAAGAGTAGAGCAACGAGAAGGAATTACTCCGATTAGGCAAACGAGATTTGAGGTTGATCAGCAGTGGACCACAGAGCAACTTAAAAAGGATCAGCTTGAAGATAGTGAAATAGCACTATTGCTAACAGCTCAACCAAGACCAAGCTGGAGCGAGATATCAACTAAAGGACTTGCTTTTAAAACTCTGTGGGCTCAGTGGGACTCCCTGGTGGTGGAAAATGGACTTCTTAAACGAGCCTGGGAAAGCGCCGATGGAAAAGTAGTGAAGACACAGTTAGTGGTACCAAGGAGGAAGATATCGGAAGTTCTGGAAGAAGTTCATAATGGAAAGTCTGGTGCTCATCTCGGAGTGAACAAAACGACTGACAAGATTCGCGACAGATTTTATTGGGTCAACTACTGCCAGGATGTGAAATCGTGGTGTCGGCAGTGCTCAACCTGTGCCGCAAGCCAAGGACCCAAAACAAGATCTAGGGGCAAAATGAAACAGTATAATGTGGGCCTACCGTTTGAACGTATCGCCACTGACGTAGCTGGCGCTTTTCCGAAAACAAATAATGGTAACAAGTACATTTTAGTGGCAATTGACTACTTCAGTAAATGGCCTGAAGTCTTTGCAATCCGCAATCAAGAAGCTGTTACTATAGCAGAGGTCCTTGTGAATAGCCTATTCAGCAGATTTGGTGTTCCGTTAGAGCTGCACTCAGATCAAGGACGGAACGTCGAATCCAAAGTTTTCCAGAAAGTCTGTGATTTACTCAACATCCATAAAACACGGACTACCGCCTTACATCCACAATCAGACGGCATGGTTGATAGGTTTAACAAGACCATTGAAGAACATTTGTCAAAGGTCGTAGATGAACATCAGAAGGATTGGGACCAACACATACCACTATTCTTAATGGCCTATAGATCAGCAGTCCATGACACGACAGGACTAACACCAGCCATGGTTTTATTTGGAAGAGAACTTCGCTTACCCTGCGACCTATTATTCGGAACGCCCGACAACCAGGATATGGAAATTCAAGACTACGCGGAGTCTCTTAAGGAAAAGTTACTATACATCCATGAACTAGCCAGAGAAAACACGGAGAAAGCCAGTGACCGAATGAAGACACGATATGATCTCAAAGCTAATTCTATGGGATTTCAGATGAACGATAAAGTCTGGTTATATAATCCGCAAAGGAAGAAAGGAAGATCTCCCAAGATAACGCCAGTATGGGAAGGACCCTATACAGTCATCAAAAGAATTAATGACGTTGTGTATAGAATTCAGCGTAGTCCCAGAAGCAAACTGAAAGTTGTTCACCTCGACAGACTGAAAGCATACCACGGACATGCAGTATCTGATCGGGACGATCAGGTTTAAGAGGGAGGCAATGTCACGACTAACAACCATCCGAACGTTTTTGTGCTACCTTATAGAACTAGCCGCCGCGCCGCACAGTAGACCGAAGCCATGCGTTTGTCTGGACATTTGTCCACTTTTTCAAACTACCTATTTCCGGATTTTCATTTTACATCATGATTGTACATAATTTCCCTTATTACAAAATACATACAACACAGTTTTTTTGTTCTCGGGTTGAGTGAAAGAAGTCTGATTTGTAAACAATTTTCTTCTATTAATTTTTTGGGTTAAATAATGGAAATCGAAAAAGAAGATTTTTCGTCGCTTTTTGATTTGGTTTCGAAACTTTGATGCAAATATCTGTAAAATAGTTTGACTACTTAAACTAAAAAATGATATATAAAAAGTGCGGCTATTAATATTAAATTGATTTATTTTTTCTTGTCTTAGCTATGTAAAAAGAAAAAACAAAATAATTTATGTTGACTTAATAAAAAATGTTTAAATATGTACAACCTGAATACATATTTTTCTTAAAGACTAACTGTTTAACAAAATAATCATTTAAAAATTATTTGCAACTAGGCGCAACTTTAGGGTAAATAGATTAATTTGTGAAGTGATGCATTGGCAGAAATTGTTAGTTGGTTCCAAAGTTCACATAATTAATACCTATATACTTTTTTGAAATTTAAATATCACTGCATCATTTCACTAATTTACTGTTAAGTCGGCGCAATTTTAGCCTAAGAAAGTAATTTTGCGGAATCATCTTATCATTGCCTTGAAGTAGCCTGGGCGCGGCGCGCGCTGTAGTAAACATCTAAATTGACATTTTCGGCTCTTATTATTGCCTAATTATTGTGTTTTCAAAACTTCTATTTGAAATGGAGTTGTTTAAAACTAACTAGTATCAAGAACTAGTATCTACGGGTATAGACAACACATTATTTAAAAAACAAATAAATAAAATGGTAAAATATCATTTAGGTGTTGCATTTGTTGACCCCATTTTCTCACAAACAGTTAAAGCTAGGTATATGGTATGCTTTATACAATATACTTTAAATTTCATGTAGAATCGACATATCCAAAAATATATAGGGCTTTCCGAGAGGCTTTCCATTACAAAAATATAAGTTAGGTTAATATCTTGAAAAAAACCTTAGTGTTTTGTTTTATTTTTAAAATAGACGAAATCTTGCAAGTTAACTATACAAAATGATTTTTGTTTCATTTTGATATCTTTAAAAACAAAAAAGTTACAGCTGATTAAAATGATGTCAAAGATAAAAAAAACTCTCGGTACTTTTTTGTCGAAAAAACGCTCGGTCGATTAGTATTTTTATCTGTGCATTTTTTGCACTGAAAAGTTTAAGTACAGGGTGTCCCATACCATAACAAACAAAGTCACCGTTTTATAAATGGAACACCCCGTATATTATCGCATATTGGGATTCCTCTGAAAATACTAAATATTTTTTGTGTATAACGTTCTGTACTTATCTTCAATTCTTTATGAAATATTGATAGTTTAAAAAGTGTCATTTTCGAACTTTAAATTATAGCAAAATGGTTAGTTTGGGTTAGTTTCCTATCTTAGTTTTTCACAAGCTATCTAATGATGTCAAATTTCAGTTTAATGTAAAATGTTAAAATCTGTCAAAAGTTGAAATTAGCCTCATTCGATAGCTCTTAAAAAACTAGTCATGAAAATGCGACACACTGTATTATTTATAAACTGTTCACATTTATTGTTTTGACTAAATGTTAAATTTCATAATAAATTAAAATCATATTGCATTTTTCCTTAAACGAACCAAAATTCGCAAAGTCAAATTTGTAGTTGCATTGGGTTATGAACTATAGTCAATGCCTGTAATTAAAAATTGTCCGCCATTTTGAATTTTTAGTTAATATTAAAGTTTATGTTATTGTAAAGGTTTTCTTTCCAAATTGATCAAAATTATTGAAATCGGACTTTTTGTTGCAAAGTTATAGTAAATGTCCCTATTTTCCTATACCTCGATCCACTGTGCGCCGTGCTCCTCACTTCTCTGTCCGTATAAATCATCGCCCGGCCGGCCGCGAAGTTTCAGGATCGCTGTACTGAAATTATCTCGATGGCCTCGTCGAGATCATATAGAGTGGCCTCGAAATACTTCCCGAATATTCGTGATAGATTTGAGATTATATATAAGCAGACCTAAGGCGAATGTTAGGAGTTCAGTTCAGTTAATCATTGAGTGTTGAATAGATGTTAGTGGTAAAGTTATAAGACTAGTTTAGTGAGTTAAATTGTATACAGTGGTAGTGAATAAAGAGAGTATTAGTTGAAAATAGCAAAGTTGTAATTCTGTTAAGAACCCACGGGAAAAACGTAACAATAATAAAAAGCTTACAATCGTCCTCTAAAAACCTACAAACGCTGTTACAATAATTTTTTAAATTTGAAAATAACATATAAGCAATAAACAATATAAACAAATTAACAGAGATAATTGGTTTAAATTTTATTCAATGTCTGAGAAATTGTTAATGTAAAACTCGTCGAATGAATAAAAACATTTTCTGATTAGGTAGTTTTTGATGACAGTTCTAAAGTTTCTCGCGGGTAACATTTTCACAGAGGCTGGCGGTAAATTAAACATTTTGGGTGCGTAGAAGGAAATAGCAGTTTTTATTTTGTGAATTCTATGATAGTCAATGTATATATTCTCTCTATGCCGAGTAAGGTGTTGACGAACATTATTATTATGAGTGTTTACAATCAGAACGGTAATGTAATTTTGCCATCGCTCTTATGGCTTTTCTCTGGAGACCAAAAACTCTTTGAGTGTTAGGAGCATGACCCCAAGCAAGCAGAGCATAGGTAAGCCGTGAGTCGATGTATGCATAGCACACTGATAAGATAACCCTTTGTGATACTATTCTAGCCAAATTTCTAAGAACATACACACTTGACGAGATCTTTTTACTCCGTTCAGCAATATGATCGTTCCAAGTCAACTTTGAGTCCATTTGAATCTCCAGGAACTTAATAGTTTCCGAGGACTCAACGTCCAGGAGTGACCTTAGGGAAAAATATAGGACCCTGGTTTTAGACTGGTTAAGGTTTAACTGGTTTGCAGTAAACCATTCTGTTACCCTCGACTGTGTCTCCTCCATAATCTCCTGTAATGCAGATAAAATCTGAGCTTCTTTTAGGACAGTTGTGTCGTCCGCAAATAGGACCAGGTCAGCACTGGGATCACAGCCTCCAAGATCATTGATGTATATGAGGAAAAGCATTGGTCCCAGCACTGAACCTTGTGGCACACCGTAAATCACATCTCCAAGTTCTGATTTGCAGTCATGTATGTCTACAAACTGTTTTCTATTAGTTAAGTAGGAAGCAATGAGCCTTAAACTATTTGAATCGAACTTATAATGTTTTAGTTACAAGCAGTTCAAAGGAGACGCAATCGAAGGCTTTGCTAAGGTCGCAAAAAAGAGCCCCTATGTAGTTCCTATTTTTAAAACCATCGCTAATCAACTGAATAAGCTTGTTAATGGCCATTGTGGTTGACATTGATGATCGAAAACCGAATTGAGAGGTGTTGAATAAGCGATTTGATTCAAAATAAGTATTGATTATCTTCTTTAGAGCCATTTCAAACACTTTGGAAGAAATGGGGACCAAAGAAATGGGTCTATAATTGTCAATGATCTCGACCGGTCATTTCTTGTGTGTAGGGACCACCCTGGCAATTTTTAGAACTGTTGGAAAAATTGCATCTTTAATACAGAGATTAATTAATTTGGTGAGTGGGGATACAATAAAATCTAGAACACTTTTGACCATTTTGACCTTTAAGCCAAAGAAGTCGCGACTATTTTTATTTTTAAGGTTTTTTATTATATACCTCACTTCAATGAAAGACACTTCATTAATTTTAAACTTTAAGTCTACTAGTTTGGGCAAAGATGTTACATAAGACTTTACAAATTCATCAGAAGTTGATTTACAAGTCGGTAGACTTTCTATCAGTTTATATGATATGCTGACAAAAAATTCTTTTACTGCGTCTGGATTAAGGTTATTACTGCTCATTGATTTTTTATTCCCCAAATTTGAATAGTTCCTAATAATGTCCCAGATGGCGTCAGGACTATAGCTGTGGTCTTTTAAGTATTTGTCATTAAACAACTTTTTTGTCTCTGCGTCGTCAATGTGTCAAAATAGAATTTTTTTTAAGCAATAGCCTATGACCATCTGAGTCATTTTGTCGGACTAACTGTCTGTAGAAGTTTAGTTGTTCGCGTTTGGCTCTTAGTTCATCATTAAACCACGAAAAGATTGGCTTGTTTGCTTTATGCCTAAATAGTTTTTTTGGGATTGCCAAGTCCCCACAATTTTTCAAAAAACACACAAACATTTCAAATTTTTTCTCCGTACTAATTGTACTTTCATTTATGTAATCCCAACTAATGTTACTCACTCGCTCTCTAAAAAGAGCAGTACCTTTCATTGTGATTGGTCTAAAAGATGTGGTGACAGTTTTCTCATTTATATTTTTATGCAATACAAGATCTACTGCGACAGCAAGATGATCTGAGAAACTGACATCCAACACATACCCCTCACACTCTTGAGAATTTGAAAAACATTGTCAAGGCAGGCCCCTGCTCTTGTATTTTCATTTATAAGAAAATTTAGACCATAAGAGCGATTTAAATCAATGAGACTTAAGACTTGAGAACTTTTTTTTCTGAAATCAATATTAAAATCCCCATTTATGATAAAAGTATACTTAAGTTTTGATATTAAGTTCAGAAGAGTTTTCATCTGGTCCAAGAAAATGTTATAATTGGCACAGGGAGGCCTATAAATTGTTAAAACGAGCAATTTTAATTTGTCTGATTGCACCGCACACACCTCGAAAGCCATTTCCACAGACAAAGCATTAAGATCCAGTCTAGGATAGAAATTTTCCTGTTTGAGTGTTCTTAATAAAAATTGCCACACCTCCATGACCATGAGACTCACGAGAAAAATGTGTTAAAAGAGAATAATTTGGAATTTTCAATTGGTCGATTTCATTAGCAGTCATCCAATGCTCACTGAAACATAAAGTATTATAATTAAATTGATTAGCTTCTATTTGTAACAGTTTGTTTCGAAGACATTGAGTATTTAGGTGTAAAATTTTGAAATTAATTTTGTTTTTATTCAATGGTCTTACATTATCAACATGCTGAACTATTGGAGTTTTAATTACATTCTTATAACCTAAAAAACCGTTTTCGGACAGGAAACTGTTTGTGTCTTTCAAAACTAAAACGTTTGATTCCAATGTTCTCGGGCCAAAAATTGGGATCGTATAGCTGATTTCTCTTCGACATAGGTGCTATTATCAGGAACCTCTTCAGGTGTTGAGGATCTGAGGGTATTTCCTTAACAACAAAATCTAGATTTTCACAGCCATTTTGCTTCCTAATATAGTTACATACGGATGCTTCATTTGCTGACCTTTTAATTCTGTTTATATACAGCCACAAACTTCTCTCCTCACCCATGAAATCAGTTTCTTCATGGGATTGTTGAGCTCTTGATCATCGTGATCGTTTTTTGTTGCAGAACACAAAGCAAATCGACGATACTAAGGCGCTTACTAATATTTATAGTTGTTTAGTGCACAGTGTCTTAGAGTTTTGTTCAGTCGTGTGGTCTCCAAGTTATGCTTGTCACATCAATAGACTCGAAAAAGTTCAAAACAAATTTGTTAAATACCTTTTATACAAACATCACTTTCCGTATCAAAATGTGCCCTATGCGACAAGACTTTTGCTCTGCGGTTTTCAGAGCTTGGAGACTCGGCGAAGGAATGCACATGTGTTGTTTCTGTATAAATTAGTAAATGGGTACATAAATTGTAGCAGTCTGTTGAATTTGATATTATTTTCAATTCCCGGTAGAAACACAAGACAAATCTTGAGACAAATGCAATTATTTCACGAAAGGTATCACAGGACAAACTACAGCTTAAATGCTTTTGCAGACCGTTTAATGTATACATACAATAGATTTTACTCTGACTGCGACGTGTTTCTTATTGGTTTAACCACGTTAAAGGCCATCTTAAAGTTTAAAGTCTAATTTGTTTTTATTTTGATTTTAATGTTTGGTATATGTAATATGTAGTATTTTATTAGTATTTGTAAACTTTGTACCATTTAGAAATGTTTTTCTGTAGTGTACTGGCTGCATAAATAAATAAGTAATTTACAATAATTGTTATTTATGTACCATTTGGAGTTTAATTTCTGTAGTGTACTGTACTAATAAATAAATAAATTGTTATGTTCAAAATTTTTAATGTGTTTGTAATTGTTTATTTTAATTGATAGATAGAAAATTTTTACTGTAATTTTAATTTGACATTTATTTTAGACCATTGATTTGTGTATATACTTTTGTAGGTCCGGTATATTGGCACCAATAAATGAATTTGAATTTAAATGCCTATACAAAATGTTTGTTGAAAACTCATAAAAAAACACTCCTCAAACACAGAAAATGAACCAAAAAAAGCAGACACAAAGCAAAATAAACACAAATCTAACGGTAAACGATACTTCTACTTCCGATGATTCAACAACTGACTCACATCTTTCCCCTTCCATCTGTTGCACCCCAGTTATCGGGCAGTAATCTATCCTATACCAACCTTGGGTGGAACATGCAAATAGAATTACATTTTTAACCTTAACCCCTCTGCATTTTGTTTTCTGGCCAGCGTTAATTTTTATAATTTTGTTTTAAAATAAAAATACATTCAAGACTTGGTACTCATTAGTGCTATAATCAATAGGCCATGTTAAAAACATATTGTGTGGAAACGAACGAGACAAATCTGTTTCATGAAAATATTGTTTGAAATGTTTCAAGTTTTGTAAATGTTAATAAAATGACTGGTTGCATTAAAAAGTGCTTTAAGAGCCCCAATGAAGCAAAGAAAAAAATCAACGACACAAAATCGACATGCACTTTTCAGCTCCAGACTTAACTTGAGTGACTGATGTAAATTTTTTTATTTATTTATGGCCCAGCCAGTTACACAAACAACAATGTTGAATAAAAACAGTAATAAAGAATTTTAAGTTAAATTAATAATTAAACACAATTAAATCTAATATATAAATTAGCTAAAAACCCTGTTGCATCCTGTTTTTTAAACTCTTTAAAGATAAATTAAAGAGATCTACCTCTCTTGGTAGTTGATTGGCATCCCTGCAAATTCTTGATAAAGGACTAAAATAGCCATAATTTGTCCTATGATATAATATATTGAACAGTTCAATCTGTCTTGTATATCTTTCAGGTACATGAATATTTATCTTATCTAACAGAGGAGGACAATCAATTAAATTATTTACAATTTTATATAAAAAGCATATGCCAAGATTTCTCCTGCGGGTTTCTAATGTAGGAAGATGTAATAATATATATAAATCATCAAAATTAATATTTTCAACAGTAATTTTTAACCTATAGCCTATATGTCTAAGAAATCGCCTTTGAACCCTTTCCAGCATATTTATATAAACCTGGTAGTTTGGAGACCAGACAGGACAAGCATATTCAAGTATGGATCTTATACTACTGAACAATAAAGAGTTTTTAATGCATAAATATGCCAAAGTCTTTTAAAGTGCGGACTACAAAGCCAAGGAGTTTCAAGGCTCTATTGCAAATAATTTCAATATGGAGACTGAAAGTAAGATCCTGACTGACTAAGATGTAACAACCCAGCAGTAATAAGTGTGATTTAGATTGTATTGAGTATATATATACCTAGTATAAAAACTTATTAAAAAAAACATATAAATACCCTTGTAAATACCCAATTTGAGTAAACACCTGGATAAAACCCGAGGGGTAAACCGCTGCCGAAAATGGTGTACAAATTCATGAAAATACAAAAAAAAATACTGAAAATAGAACGAAAATACAGAAAATACCGAAAATACAAGGAAAATACGAAAAATACAAGCAAAATACCGAAAATACAAGGAAAATACCGAAAATACATGGAAAATACTGGCAATACATGCAGTTTGACAACAGCGTCCAAACGGTTGGAATTACATGAGGCAACACAGCAATGGTTTTTTTCGGGTTGAGTTTGAAGTTTTCGTGGAGGTCATTTCGAGGTTTCCGTGCTATTTGTGCAGTTAGCCAGTTAGTGTATTAATCCCGGTATTGATCTTGTGTTTTTTGGCGATTTAAAATATTTATTATTAAAGGTAAGTGTTATTAATATTATTCATTATAATAATAATTAAGGTCAATGGCCAATAATAATGTACAAAATAAAATGGAAGTAAAATACCTACTAAGAACTCAGAGGTAATGCTCGAGATAATGTTTACTGTTATGAATCTAAAGACGAATCCGCTGAATTTGAATCATTACATTTAAAAGATTTTTCGACATCAATTAGTAATGATTATTGATCGAGGGGTTAACCGCTGACTAGAATTTGTACACTAAAATACCATATTTGACAAATAATACCAAAAATACCAAGACAAAATACCAAAAATACCAGAAAATACCAATATTATATAAAAAAATACCAAATATCATCAAAATTGCCAAATAATACCAAATAATACCAAAAAATACCAAATAATACCTAATAATACCAAATAATACCAAATATTACCTAATAATACCTAAACAATTTAATTACTCGGACGTGCCTGCCTCAGGGCGCAATTCTTTCATCAACTCTGTTCCTCATCTATATTAACGACCTGCTGACCGAAACGAAATATCCTGTTTACAGTTTTGCAGATGGCAGTACCCTTGTCTCCCAATTTAGATCAGAAAAGCACCACAGACAGGAGCAGATTACAGCAATTAATGAAGACCTGGAGAAAGTTCAAATTTGGGGCGACAGAAAGTTGGTCCAGTTCATTGCAGCAAAGACCCAAGCAGCCACGTTATCCAAGAGGGCCAATACGGCGGGTCCTGACATCACTATGGCAGGATCGACCATTCCTTCATCCTCGTTAATCGAACTGCTGGGTGTCTCGGTCAACAGCAATATGTCCTGGCATGGCCACGTTGCTAACATCGCAAAATCAGCCTCCCAGAAGCTTGGTGCGCTATTTCGCAACAAAAAACTGTATACACCGCAGCAATTGCTCTTGCTCTACAAATCGCAAGCTCACACATCTAGGATGCCGCACCAAAGCACACCCTAAAGCTGCTGTATTCCATTCAGAAGAGAGCTGTGCGTCTTGTTGGTGACTCGGAGTTGACCCGGAATCTGTATAGTCTGGAACACCGCAGACATGTGCCCAAGATGTCCCTGTTTTACAGATACTTTCACGGCAGATGTTCACAGGATTTGGCCCGCCCTATCCCGCCTCTGGCAACGCCTGTCAGACAGTCACGACATACGGCAAGAGCGCACCAGTACGTCGTATAACTGGAAATACCTAGAACATGGCTTTACAAGAACTGCTTTGTCTGGCGCACTGCAACACTGTGGAACTCACTCCCAGGACATCTGTTTCCCCCTAATTACAACCTACAACGATTTAAGAACCGTGACAATCAACACCTTCGCACATGCACCGCTCGTCGAGCGTCATAGGATCTCCCTTTAGTGTGTGTATCACTACCATAAAAAAAAATTTGAAATTCAGCTTAATAATCGAAAGTGGATAAACTTTATATTGTTTATTGTCCTGTCATTTTTGTAACGGTATTTTTTAGTTAAAAATTATACTAATATTCTAAACAACACACCCGTATTCTAACAAATACGTAAACGTTAGTTATTATTAGATTTCCTAAACAGATACCACGAGAGATACCTAAACTATTAATCCCTAATTCTTTTATTTTTGCATGCACCATGCACTAACTGCTACCTACTTTTATAAAATATTGACTTTTGGTAGTAGTTCCTTCTGTGCTTCTTCCAATGACGTCACATGCTGTTACCAGAATGTACGCGGCCGCCGTAGCAAAGCAAACGATTTTTATAGTGCCGTTGCTGCTTGTGCCTACGATATCGTTGCTGTTACAGAATCAGGGTTTCAACCCGATATTTTGAACTCTGAACTCTTCCCCGAATCATATGTGGTCTACCGTTCTCCGACAAATTTGCTTCCGAACAGCTGGATCCTTCAAATGTTTGCGAAGGAGCGCGACTCATTGCCATTTTAGGTTGTAAGCTAACTTAATTATTTTATATTATATATATTTATTGTTTACATACCTCCATCTACTAACGATATCCAGGTAGAAATGTTCCTGGAGGCTCTTTTGTCAATAGATATAATGTTGAGCAAAAATGTAATAATTCTGGGGGACTTCAATATTCCTTCTTACACTACAAACCTTCCTTCCAATGCTAAACACAGACTTTTGACTGGATTCAGTGAAATACTTAACCTTCGCCAATATAATAATAATAATAATAATAATAATTAGCCACCGCGGTTGGGATCTAGTTTTTGCCAACTTTATAACATGCCTGCAAAAAAACGACGTACCACTTGTTAATGAAGATCCGTATCATCCATCCTTACTGATCAATTTTCAAGCGGCCCTCCCTCACATAGGCAACTTTCCTGTAAACAATGATGATCTACCCCTTAATAATTTCAGAAAAGTCAATTTCATAGCTATTATGAGCTAATGTCGAACACTGACTGGTCGCCTGTTCTCAATGGCACAGATGTCGGTAACTAATGTCAGAGTCTTTATGAGATTCTAAATATCATATTCGCTACGTGCGCACTTCCGTTGCGTAGGCGCTTTCCTCCATGGTCAAGGAACTCATTGACAATGTATTCAAAAAAGAAAAGGCCTATCGTGACTTTAAAACTTATAAATCCCCATTTTACCTCGCCAGATACAAATCTTTGCGCAACTTAATTAAATCGAGCTCCGACAAGATACAGGAAATATATCCGGTATGCTGAAACAAGCATAACTTCTGATCCATCAAACTTCTGGTCTTTTATTCAAAGCAAGATAGCTCAATCACGCATTCCAGCCACTGTGAAAGACACTAATTACGCTTACCACGGACCCCAATGTGTCGTTTCGGTTTTTTCCAACTATTTTCAACGTGTGTACAAAGATTCCCACCAGCCTGCAAATATTGATCCGTTAATGCAGTATTCCGAAAGCATCGACGTTCCGCCAATAACTACTGATGATATAGTTGTAGCATGCAAATAACTTTAAAACAAGATCACCCCTAGCCCAGATGGCATCCCACTTCATTGTTAGAGACTGTTCCATCATTTTGTGCGAGCCCCTGTGTCATATCTTCAATCTGATCCTGGAACTGGGCATGTTTCCCGAAACCTGGAAGGTTGCAATAGTCTGTCCCATGTACAAGAAGGGCGATCCAATCGTTATTGAGAATTATCGTCCTATCTCCATGTAACTTCTCCAAAATATTCGAGATTATCCTGCACAAATTTTACAAACATCTTTGTTATCAAACTGCTTTATTACTCCTTCGTTAGACCAAGGCTGGATTATGGGTCACCTGTATGGTGTCCGTGGTATGATTGTCACATTGATTCGTTGAAGGCTGTGCAGGGACGATTTCTCACGTATCTTATGTTCAGAGAGAACGGTATTTACCCAAACCGAGGGTTTGATCATAACCTTTTTTGTCTATATTCAGGAAACTGTCGCTATCTGCGCGCAGATACTCACAATCGCTGACATTCCTTTATAAGCTTCTCCATGATGTGATCGATTGTTCCTTTCCTTTGGAAAGTATACCATTTCATGTACAGCGTTTAGCAGCTAGAGAACAACCCGCGTTCAGTCTGAGATTGGCGAGATCTAATATTCTATACCAGTGCCCCATTCACAACATGTGCAAAAATTTCAATCTTGTATCAAACGCCTCTCATATACCTACCAGCAGCTTGTCTAACGTCCTGAAACATCTGCGTAAGGCGTCTGGTTTCTCCTCGGGTTTCCCACCTTAACTGTATCCACATTCTTCATCTTCATTTGTCACCTGTATTTCCCTTGTTTCCATTTCTTTCTTCTTTGTCACTTCTTATTTTGGCTTATTTTGTTTTTTATTTAGTTTCCCTAACTTACTTTGCGTTAGTCGTAAAGTTCTTGATCGGTTTCGTTCCTTTCAAGGTTCCTCTACATTCGTTATATTTAGTCTTAGTTTAATTTGCTAGTTTATTTTAATTATAACTATTATTTATTTTATATTTTATTATTTTTCTTTGTATCACAAT